>CABFOV010005545.1:16015-27274 GCA_902141375.1 Timema poppense
AAAAAAAAGTTATCAAAATTATTTTGCTTCGCACTAGATATTTTAGTGTTTTTCTTATTATTAAAAATTGGTGACTGTCTCTTGTCAAAGGAAATCAAAGTATAATCTAATTTTAATTATTTAATTCAATACTTTCTCAAAATATAATAATAATCTGCCAAAATCTCTGGCGTTAGGTAAATATTATCCCTAAATAGCATTCCAAACACTCCATTCCATTAAGATAATTATTTAAGAAAACACTTTTAGATCCCACTTGAAAGAAAGAGTAGAGCCACTAACTTAAAACTAAATTTCCATTTACCAACCTCACCCATGAATGACTTTAAAATCAATAATACAATACAAATAAACTCAAACCATGCATTTTTTCCCGCTGAAAAAAAACTAAAGTAAGATTTTTAAAAATCTGGAATACTAGCCGCAATTTGATAATTTTATCTACTCTGGAAAAATATATATATATTTAGCCAAGGAGGGAAAAATCTTAGTTTAGCAACACTGGTCTTTACTGGTGGATAACTGTGACCACGGGCGTCACTAGTGGGGGAAACAGGGGAACACATCCCCCCTCCCCCAATAATTGGCTCAAATGGGACACTCTTAGTACAGACAAAGAGACCCTTAATTATTTTATCAAAAAACCAAATTAAAAATCCACGTTTGTAACAGTACATAAATGATTAAGGTAGGTTTTTGCATGGCTTATAGAAATTAATTCTGTTTTCATATTATTCCTGTTATTCACTAATTATTTTCTAGTTAAAGGTGAAAATTATTAGCAAATACCTTTAATAAACACTCGTGAAAAACTTTTAAGGTGGGAATGTAGGAAACGCGCCTTAAGTTCAGTATTTTTGCAATTTTTATAGCAAAACTTTTTTTGACCAAAATAAATAAAATATGGCTCCAGTTCAAACAAAAAGTTTAATTTTCTTCTCATGGTGACCTCAACATTATTATTATTATTATTATTATTAGCACCGCGTCTTACTACCCGTTCGGGTTATACGCACTTACGCTCATGTGTAATGGTAGGGTGATTGTGAGATGAAATGGAGGACCTACAGTTTAACGTGGAATCCGAACCACGGTGGAGGCCTGGCATTCCCAACATTCACAAGATGTCTTGTCAGATGTGAAGGAAGGGTTTGGTAATCATATAAATCTGTGCCGGGACCGAGGATTGAACCCCGGCCGCCAGCACAGAAGTCTGACGCCTTACCCCTAGACCGCCAGGTCACCGTGTGACCTCAACAGTTCTTGAACATATTATATCATGAGAATATTAGCATTTGAAACCAAATTTTTTAAATGAAGAGAAAAAAGTTGTCATTAAATTCAAAGATATCTTTGGCAGATATTCAACAACTGTTTATATCACCATGTGAAGAAAATGTAATTCTTTGTTTCTACTGGAAAGCTATTTGATCTATTTTGACCAAAAAAAAAAGTGTTGATATAAAAACTGCAAAAACTCTGCCCTTAACACGCGTTCCTTTCACTCCCACCTTAAGCAAGGGCGTAGAAAGAGGGGATCAGGGGGGTCCATACCCCCTTTGGAATTTGATATACCCTCCTAGGGATGGTACAAACATATGTATAAAATACTTGTATTGGCTACAGGTATAGTAACATTCTCTAGCGAATACCTCTTGGAAAAATTTATTTTCCACGCCCTTGATTACATGTGGGATTTTTTTTTAAACTGAAAAGAACGCTTTGTGTCATAAATACGTAGTCAAAACTTCACAAATAATAATAATACAGCATCTATGATACACAAACATCCATTGTCTTTGTTTGCTTAATGTTCGCACGGTGGACCGATCTCAAGGGGGAACGGGTTGTTAATTATTCGTGAATTTCGGAGTCCCTTGAACTACCAGGGAGCTGGGGTCTTCTTGGTCTTCCTTAGGCACGGAGCAGAGACATGGTACCAGCTGCATGTTGTGGTAGGTCCCTTGGAAACTCGCCGACGTCATTGGTATCTGTGAGAGGACAGGGGGACTCGCGGATATCTGGCAACACGGTCCAAAACAATAACAACTTGACATCACACTGGGACCCATCAGAAGGTGAACAAACCATACAAACTAACACGAATAATCCGACATTATCTACTTAAGATAGGATGGATGGAAAGGCGGGTTAAAATCAATATTTGTTCTGTTTTTATGATAAAAAAATTTGGCCAAAAAAATAATATATATTTTGTCAAGAATAAATATTTACAGACCTATATGCATAGGAAAGGTCTAAAAAAATAGCTTAAAACGTTAATGGATATCCTTCCACTTATTCACAAGTCAAGTCTTGGGATCTGAAATTGTCACTTTTAAAATATATTTACAGTATTCATAACGTAACACTAGTAACATAGTACAATTTTGTCAATATTTACCATTAAAATGTGTTTGTTTTTAATTTTTTTAAAGCCATTGCTACTAAAACTAAGCAGTTGTTTAATTTTCTATACACACTGTTTTTAACAATATTTCTAAAATCAATTACAGCTCCATGGATTATACATTCCTTATAGTGACTGTGAAAGTACAGCTATAGCTCCAAGGATCATACATACCTGAGAGTGACTGTGAAAGTACAGCTATAGCTCCAAGGAATCATACATACCTGAGAGAGACTGTGAAAGTACAGCTATAGCTCCAAGGATCATACATACCTGAGAATGAGTGTGTGTAGGTATGGCCACGGGGTAAGGCATGGCCACGGGGTAAGCAGCCTGTGCCGTGGAGTCGAAAGAGTACTGTTGCTGTCCGTAGTATTGGGGGTTATCCCTCGTTCCAAAGACGTTGCTCCCCCAACTACTGGTGTCTCTGGAACCACACGGGCTGGACGGGGTTATACTTCACACCGTTATAAATATACTCGGACAACAAGGGATAAAACCATTATAGATTATTTATTTATGGAAATACATCTTATTTTACTTACAAATAATTAATATTCACCCGTTCAGGTGGACGTTCGAGTAGGGATGTCGTATCGAAAGAAAAATATCGATACCGGAGAGGGCTGCGTTTGGGAGGGGGTAGCTATATTAAAGCACATATTTGTAAAACTCTATGTTATCTTTATCAGAACACAAAAGTTTATTTGTAAAAGGCTTTTTATTGCATAAATCAGGGGGCTCCCAAGTTGTGCGTCACTACGCCCTGGGGCATCGCCGGTTTTTGTCCGGGGCGTTGCAGCCTTAAGGAAAACTTAAAACTTATCATGTATAGTGAAATATGCACATTTTCAATCCGTGTACTTGTACATATTTTAAAGATTGAAATAAATCGTACATAAATATACATATTTTTTGTAATATAGGCTAAATGACAATTCTATTTTTTTAAATGCCACCAAATAGAATTTGGGCGGGTTTTTTTTTTAAAGAAATACCGGGTACAAGGGCGTTGGACGGAAAATTTGACATGTGAAAGGTGGCGTGGTCTCAAAATGTTTGGGAGCCCCTGACATAAATAGTTTATTTTTATTTATAAAGGGCGTGTTTTATTTAGTTATGTGCATGCGTTGCGAGATTTTGTTAATACATTTAGGTCAATTGTGTGTTTTTGAAGTAATTTCTTTAAGATTTCTATAAAAAGTTGTGGGTCATTCGTGGATATTTATGTGTCATAAAGGACTAGGCTCTGATGTGATAACATTACCAGAACTGATAGATCAATTATAAATATATTATTTTTCTTTCAAAATCCATATTTGTGGTCTAGTGGTCAGAGCTCCTAGCTACAGATCCATAAGTCCCGGGTTGGATCCCCGGCGTTTCCATATTTTTATGTGAAGCAGTGGTTCTGAAACAGGATCCACTCAGCCTCGTGAGGACAAATAAGGAGCTACTTGAACGGAAAAGTAGTGGTTCTGGCCTTTAAACTAGAGCTTAACGACCTATGTTTTGCTGTTCTGAACCCATGACACCCTCTCTTCGCAGAAGTTGGCCCTATATTCACCAATAGAAGGCGGTCAAGCGGTGAATGTAGCTCGATTACAAGCTGGTGGGGTTTTATTCGATAACGATCCGAAATGGGATTGTAAAGTACTCATTTGAGTAAAAGTATTGAAACAAAAGTATCGAGAGAAAACGTATTGGTATATACTTTCTATACACCCCTAATCACACGAATAAACGCTTCAAGTCTCGCCTAGTCTTTTGGTTTCCGAATGGCAGAGAGTTCAATATGCTAATCCCAGCTGGGTGTTCTCAGATGGTATTTTTAAACATTTTACCCTCTATTTATCCATGTAAATGCGGGTACATTTCGTCTAAGATTCTACATCATTCATCCCTATCAACATAGTCTTAATATTAATATATCTTGGACGGATAGTGAGACCCGGTTAGCAAAAAATATTCATAACATATTTTAATCAAAATAAATTTTGGAGTTCTCAATATATATAAATTTAAACATCATGCCTTACTATCCATTTGGGATAGACACATATGAAACAAATTAGGCTAATGTGCTAAGGATGAGGAAAGTTTAATTTATAGGAAGTGTAACAGCATTTTTTGTAGAGTGATGGTGGAAAACCATTTAGCTAAAAACCACTCTCAATACATCCTACAAGGATTCGAACCTCTATCTCATTAGGTATCTAATCTATTGCGAGTTTGACTCCTTTTTACCAAGAATGTGTAAATTTAATTACAGGAGGGACAAATGAAAAAAATCTGGCAGAGCAAATACTTTTAATGGCTGTTTTTTATTCTTTAAAAAAAAAAATAATAAACACACATAGAAGACTGATATTAATTAGTTTAAATACATTCAAAATACAAAGTAATAATAAATACCTTAGTGTAGTGGTATGTTTTAAAGTTTGTTCAGCAGATTTGTATAGTGAGGGGTAATACGAGTGAAACTGTATAACAGATGTTCGTTCATCAGTAATTCTGTTTCTAAGATCACTTTTACTAAGCTTCATGGTTGAAAACACTTGTTCGCATGAATATGAGGATTCAAATTTGCCATAGTACTGTATTTTGGGAATGATTTGCCAAGTTTGGAAAAGTTTATTTTGGCATGATTTTATAAGAATACAATTTTTGTTGTGTTTAAAAAAAGCCTGTTTCTCAACGCAAAACTTATAATCATTTATCCCGCGGGCTGGATTAAACACACCGGTGGGCTATAATTGGCTCCCGGGGGTTGTAGTTTGCCCCCCCCCCCCCNGATACAGGTGAAAATACAAATAACAAAATTAATAACGAAATATATATATTTATATATGTGACACATGAGGTTTGTATGAATATACAAAGAGAGATATAATGTGTGTGTGATTCATGGTGTTGCGTTATTCAACTTTAATCCATCTATCACACGTTAAATAAAAGTGTATAACTGTTAAAAGCCTTTTTTTAAATTATAAGTTATTAAACAAAATTAATACTTACGGTTTCTTAGAAAAGCTAGGCAGGAAGAATCCACGTCCGTGTGCTAAGAAACTTAGTAGAACTGCCAAAGTTAACTGGAAAATAAGAAAAAATATATTTATTGCGTCTAGCAAGCAGATATGTAACCCAGAGTTGTTAACATGGAAAGAGAAAACTATAATAAGATTATTGGAGATGAATCTTTAGAAAAAATTACCAACAATGTTTTTAATGATCAATATTTATAGTATACTACAGTATATGGGCATTGGCGCATCCAGCATTCGTTTGTGGTGGGGGTTTAGTTCCACTGACCAAAAAAGTGGGGTCCATTAGTTTTTCCTCACTGGAAATTTTGAAAATGTAAGTATTGTAAAATGCAAATGCATCAAAATAAATACAATAATATCTAAAATAATTTAGAATTAATAAAAATTGTCATAATTTTGTAATTATTATGACTATTAAGTTTTTATGAACACATTTTTATTCGTGCATACTGCTAGAATATACAAACGTGCAAGTTTCAATAAAATTTATTTTGGAAATTTGATTTATTAAATTATTTTATGAACTAAAATTTGAAAATTTAAATAAGCAACTTGTAATAACTCACAAAATCACTTTTGAACTAATTCACTTTAGTCTTAGGTTAATTTTCCTTGGCTTCATAGAAACTTCATTGAGAACTTTATCCTCCCCATGTGGAAAGACCATATCTGGTCAGAAATGGTCCATATCTGGGCCAGATAGGCCAAAAACTGGGCCATATCTGAGCCAGATCTGGGACAAATCCGGCATTCCCAGATCTGGTAAATTCCACTTCTGGGCCAGATATGTCATTTTTCCACATGAGTCCATTACTGGCACCTCTGAATGTATGTGCATGAAACTCATTAAGTCTGTCTTCATTTGTAGAGTTCCTCATGTATGATTTCAACAGCTTTAGGGACAAGAAAGAGGAAGTTGGGTAGCGAGGTCTGGGGGGTTTCAACCCTGAACCCTCCCCCCCTCCCCCCTCCCCCCCTTGGTTGTGCCAGTGATTATATCTAGTATTAATTTATGGGTATTTTATTAAGAGTTAGTTTTACCATAGGCCTACTAAAGTGCCCTTTCCCACGGGCCACTTTCAAGAGACAGTGTGTCGCCCAGTGATGTGAAAAAAGTATCGATACTTTACTAATATCGGTATTTTCCTTTCGGTACTAGTATTTTTTTGACTCGATACTTTTACCGATATTAGTACTCACACTAAGGTATCGAATTGGTATCGAAATAAACAAATGTTGTGCTATCTTTACTCAGTCATGGCCCATGCTAATATTAAATGTTTATTAGGGTGGTCTGTGTACGAAGAACAAATGACGCTATTTCTCAATCTTCACTCATTTTCTGCATGACAATTAAGAAGCAACTCTCTACATTACATCTTGTGAATGTGGGGAATGCCAGGCCTGAGCCGAGAAATGGACTGGCCGTTTGTGGGAAAAATCTCAGCTCAAACCAAACTGATCAATCAGAACTGAAAGCTGGAATGATCGTGTGTGGGGCCCTTCAGGGATGATTAAAGTGGAATCTAAAGGAAATTTACCTTAATTAGCGGGGAAAGAGATTGAAAAATCATTTAGGAAAAAAATACTCTCGGAACAACCAACCGGGAATGGAACCCTGGTATGTCTGTCATGGGCAATCCCAGTTTATTGCGTGAGTGAAGTCTTTAGACCATCGTTCGATCACCAAAATGTGTGTGTGTATGTCATTGTAGCTACCAGAAAAACCGTCACTATTATATTTCGAATCAAATTAGCGCTAAATTATGGGAAATTCCCACGGGAAACATCAGGATAACCCCCTCTTCTTCTTTTTTTTTTGTCTGGGCCAGTTCACACCTTCCAAAAACACAACTAACGTCTGCGTGAGAGCTACGCATTATTTGATACGATGTTCATGGCAGGTAGAAACTCGTTAAAATACCAGCAGGTTTGTAGACAACTTAATATACATGAGTGGCCATAAGGGTATTGGGGGGTAAACCTACCCTCTTTGCAGGGGGGCTAGAAATATCAAGTTTCTTCTCCTCGGGGAAAGAACTGCGTTGCAACAAAAATTCTGTTTAATATATTATCTCAGAGATTGAAAAAAAAATAATTCTAGTTTCATATTAAGGACACAAGTTTTTTGCTTTTTACAAACCGTTACTATTGTAATAAAATTAATTGGTTTGAATCGATTAACTGTTTTAAAATATAGTTCCTTGTTCGAAAAAAAAAAAAGTTCAGAACTCCACGTGGACTTTCTAGCTCTATTGTTTAAAAATGGAGATATTTACTCAAAACTCGTAATGTATGTGATACGAAATAATATACACTAGCAAACGCAAGCATGAATTGCACTATACTTACGTAAAACATTTTTTGAGTCCCAGTTTTAAATTTTATAATTTTATTTTTAAAGAATTAATGTCCTCATCTTATTTTTTAACCAATAAAAAGATCGATATTGGATCCACAAGGGTTAACACTTCATATTAAAATGTTGACTTCCTATTATAATTTTAATATTTTACTAGGTGTTACACATCTCCAGGTCATCGCACTGCTGTTAAATTCCTCATTTATAAATTTTGACCAATAAAAAGTTTATTTGTTGACTGTTGAGTCTAAAATTAAGGAGATAGATCATTGTTGTACAAATATTCTCCTAAGAGTTTTAAGGACAAATAACATAAACTTTTTGAGAGACTTACTTATTTGCTTACTCTATGGTATTACAGAATTATTGTTAAAACTTAAGTAGTATTTCTTTACAACTAAAGCTAACAAAATTGTATTGATATATTTGCCAATATCTCAGAAACTGTTGGCTTTATAAAAATATATTTCAAATAAAAGCTTATTTTTATTTTTAATAGTACTACAATTTTGCAATGATAAGTTATTTAGTATCTCAAATAGTTGCGGATATACGGAAATTTCCATTTCTGTAAAGTACCCTAAGAGTCATTTGATAGGAAAATGAAAGTAGCCATTTTATTTATAATCTTAATCAACGCCTAGATACGAATTTTAACCAAAATCGTTGGAGCTGATTTTGAGAAAATCGATTTTTTTCTCTTTTCATTTTTTATTAATCTACTCTTAATTTTAGGGTCAAACAGACACACAGACAGACGGCATTGCAAATACCACTTTTTAGGGTTTGGGAGGTCATGAGACGTTAAAATACATCAACATTTCGGGCTAAATTTTCTTTACGGTCTCAATATTTTACCTTTAGTGTCCAAAAAGTATATATAAATGCGTATAGCTCGAAAGTTATTGGCTTTATCAAATACGTTTCAAATAAAAGATTTGTATTATAAATAGCCCTACATATTTGCAGTGAAAAGTAATTTCATATCTCAAATAGTTTAGGAGATATGATTAAAACAAAATAAGAATTTACGCATCAGACCGGAACCCTTAAAGTCATTTTGCCGAAATATTTATAGCAGCCATTTTGTTTGGAATATTTATAGATGTTCATAAATGAAATTTAATCAAAATTGTTAGAACCGATTTTGAGAAAATCGATTTTGTTTCTCTTTGCCCTTCAGTAAACTACCCTTAATTAGGGTTAGATATCCAATTCCAAAACATTCCTTGGGGCAACCCTATGAAAACCATAGATACCAAGTTTTAGCCCAATCGGTAAAATAGTTTAGGCTCTATTCCGAGGTACAGACAAACAGTTGGATATTTAAAAACCACTTTTTGGGATTCGGGGAAGGGGGGGGGGGTCATGAAACGTCAAAATTCATCAAAATCTTGAGTTCAATTTTTTTTTTACTATCACAATACTTTCTCTGTTTGTAAGATAACAAGAAAGTAAAAATTTGGATGTTTCACTACAATTCTAACGTAAGCTCAAATGTGTTTTTCTAAATGTATTTAAACTCTTTATTGATAAGCTATTTTTATTTAAAATTTAACTATGCATTCCTAATAGATTTGTTTCTTTTCAAATTCAACTAAACTTTCAATGGAACATCTTTTTTTATATATATAATTCTATTAAACTTTGTATAGATCAGCTAATTTTCATATTAAAACTAACGATTTAGGCAATTATCTTTTTTTCAAATTCAACTAAACTCTTATTATATTAGATATATGTAAGTGCTGATAGTAGTTTTTATACTAATCACTGCCAAAATATTCTCAAACAAAAATGTTGATTTTGATACAAAGAAAAACATTAAAACTAAATTAAGTTTACATATCGATTGTTTTTTATTTTTATTACTATCACTACAAACGCGCGTTTGTAAACTCTAATAAATTGCCTCAATTTTATATCGGACGTTTAATTTGTGACAATTTAACTTCATGGTGTCAGCCCATAATCTAGCTATACCGACTATACTGACTCAGTGGCCACCGTTTGCTAACTAAGATAGTGCCAACTTCTGCAGATAGAGGGTGTCATGTGGTTAGCACCCTCCGACCGTTGATCTCAGTTTTTTTCCATACTGGAGCTGCTACTTCTTTATTCAAGTAGCTCCTCATTTGTCCTCATGAGGCTGAGTTTGACCCCGTTACAGACCAACTAAGTTACAGAACACTCTTGAAGCACCGGGAATTGAGCCTGGAAGCTCTAGATCTGTAGCTAGGAACGCTGACCACTAGACACTAGAAACTCTAAATGAAGAGTGAAATACGTGGATTAAGATATTAATATGAAATGTTAAATCCGTGAAAATTAGCGTATGTGTTATGATGACGCTCGGGTGACGCTGACGCATATATAACGCCGACGCTTGAACGATGCCTACGTTCGGACGACGCTGATGCATGGACTACACCAATGCTTGAACGATGCCTACATTAGGACGACGCTGACGCTTGAACGATGCCTACGTTTGGACGACGCTGATGCATGGACAACACCGATGCTTGAAAGTTGCCTACTTTTGGACGACGCTGATGCATGGACAACACCGACGCTTGAACGATGCCTACGTTTGGACGACGCTGACGCTTGAACGATGCCTACGTTTGGACGACGCTGATGCATGGACAACACCGACGCTTGAACAATGCCTACGTTTGGACGACGCTGACGCACGGACAATACTGACGCTTGAACGATGCCTAAGTTCGGATGACGTTGATGCATGGACAACACCGACGCTTGAACGATGCCTACGTTCGGACGACGCTGATGCATAAATAACTCCGACGCTTGAACGACGCCTACGTTTGGACGACGTTGATGCATGGACAACATATATGCTTGAACGATGCCTACGTTTGAATTACTCTGACGCTGGGGTGCAGCAGAAAATGAAGTAGTCTGAATTGCAACAATTCAGTATTCTTATTACATATTAGTTGTGGTATAAAAGTAATAATTGCTACGATTAAGAATTTTCATTTAAATAAATATTGCAGCGTTCAAGAATCCTGGAAAGATCCCATTCAGCTCTAATGTGCAGAAAAGCAAGAGACTTAAAACAAAACTCGCTAGTAATTACATTAATAAGCTTAGCATGATAGCCAATTATTTGTATTAAAATACATATTTTTGTCTATTAATTATAAAACATTTTAGTCTGATGTAAATATTTAATACTTTTATTGGTGACCTGGCGGTATAGGAATAGGGTGTCAGACTTCTATGCTGGCGGCCGGGGTTCAATCCTCGGTCCCGGCAAAGATTTATCTGATTACCAAACCCTTCCTTCACCTCTGACAAGACATCTTGTGAATGTGAGGAATGCCAGGCCTCCACCGTGGTTCGGATTCCACGTTAAACTGTAGGTCCTCCATTTCATCTCACAATCACCCTACCATTACACATTAGCGTAAGTG
>CABFOV010005545.1:27718-41804 GCA_902141375.1 Timema poppense
CCAACGGAAGCATTACCCCCCCCCGACAACAGGCCCTTGTTGCACCCTTGATTTCTATATACAAGCGATACTCCTTACCAAACCTAGCCTCACCTAACCTGTGTTGGACTAGTATTACGATTAGAGTTGCTACTTGCCTGGATTTAAAGGTGGTTCAAGATTGTTTAGTATAATTACTATTATTATTATTCATTTTTTCCTGAAAATATTTCAACTATTTGAGTGTCAATTCAATAGAGCTAGAGAAAATTTTAAAATGAATACATTAGCTAAATTTTTACTAAGGACGCTAACAGCTGAAATATTAGCAAATGAATAATTACACTAAAGTGATTACAACGATTACAGCTCTCTCACACACACATACTTAATAATAATAATAATTATTATTATTATTATTATTTAATATTGATTAAATAGCCAAGCTATTATAGTTAATCAAGAATATATTTATATGCGGTTAAAACTGTAATTATCAGATATAATAGCATTTATATTTAATGCATCATGATAAACGCCTTCTTACAACTGCCATTGCATTTTTGGCATCATAGAGCCCTCCAGAGTCGAAGGTGACTATGTTATCTGATAGCTCGTGTTCTTAATTGATCGCTCATATGTAATTGACATTCTCCGCACGACCATCATAGATTCTAGCTTAAAATACGAGTGAAGGATGCACGGGACGATTCCTGGACAGCTCAGTGGTTAGAACATTGGTCGTACTAAGCCAAAGGTCCCGGGTTCAATTCCCAGTTCGATTTTCAAACTAAAGAATAAATTATGTTTAGTTTTACTATTACTATTATTATTATCATCATTATTATTGTTATTATTATCAGCTTTTATTAACCTTCCTTTCATTTAATTATATATATATATATAATGTACAACACATATCGCATGTATTGGAAATACACACACATATTGTATCATTATTATTATTATTATTATTAGCACCGCGTCTTACTACCCGTTCAGATTATACGCACTTACGCTAATGTGTAATGATAGGGTGATTGATTGTGAGATGAAATGGAGGACCTACAGTTTAACGGTGGATCCGAACCACGGTGGAAGCCTGGCATTCCACACATTCACAAGTTGTGACTAATACACGTCTTGTCAGAGGTGAAGGAAGGGTTTGGCAATCAGATAAATCTGTGCCGGGACCGAAGATTGCACCCCGGACCCCTAGCACAGAAGTCTGACACCTTAACCCTAGACCACCAGGTCATCTTTTTTCCAAAACTTCAATATTACAACTAAGGCCTTTACGAATACATTCCCTTCCTGGATGATTCGATGGTCTGAAATTTCACCGGTAAATTAACTGGAAATTATTTTATTGAGAAAAATGTTAATTTCTATATTCCCCTTTCCCAGAGTCAGTCCACGGAAACACAGAAGAATTTTCATACGAAGGGTTGAAAGCTAGAAACGTTACTATATCATCTTTCATGTATTTATACGTGAAGTGATGTGATCTGTAACAGTAACTTTTGATCGATAATATCAATAAATCGGTGGTCGAATTGTCTAAAAGACGTCACTCCCGTAACATACAGGACTGCCGATGACAAGGCGATAAGGATTCAAAGCACGTCAGGTGTAATAAGGGTGGTTTTCCCTGAATGATTTTACACTCTACCTTCACGCAAATTCGGGCACACTTCATATACATTCAACCTTACGCATCCTTCACAAATTAGCGTAATATTAGTGCATATGCTTTAGTGAGACGTGGTGCTAAAAAGAAATGATGAAACAATACCTACAAAATTGAATTTTACACCTTATCTCAGTCGGTAGCGTGTCTGCCTGCTGAGATAAGGGTCCCAGATTTGATTCCAGACATTGACAAAAAGATTTATCAGTGATTAAAATATGGACTTACCCTATCGGAGTGATAAATTGACAACTGGGGACTGGATGTTGTGCCTGTCCTAATATTAAGTTAAATGAAAAGGTATATGAAGCTACGACAGGCCTAGCCAGCCGGTAGTGGAAAAAACTATGTTAAATATATATATATATATGGCTTGAATAAAAAACTAACCCAGGCTATAAGCTAGAAACAGTAATGGATGTAAAAAATATATAAAACATTATTGATAAAATAGTAAAACGTTATCAATGTTGGTCACAAAAAATTAAGTTTGTGTTTTGTGAAAGGTTTTTTTCTATGAGAATTGTGTTTGTTGTAAGCACAGTTATTGGTGACTCACCAGCATCCTCACGCAGCCATTGGAGGAATCGGGGGTGGCCATCCTTAGCGAAGAAGAGTATGCGAGTATCTGTGGAGCACTCCGGAAAAATGAAGCCGGCACCTAACTAGTAGGCAGGTTTTATACGAACCCCCGCCCCCCCCTCCTCTCTCACTCTTCCAGAAGACTGGCCCACACTGGAAGAAGTTAGGGCTGTTGCTGCCCTTGAGAACCTCAACTCCCTCCTTACACAGCGCCACAACTATAGTGGTCTCCAAGTCAACCTCAATACAAATACTCCCCCTTTGCACCCCTCATGCATCTATTTTTTACTTTACTTTATTATATTGTAGGTGACCTGGTGGTCTAAGTGTAAGGTGTCAGACTTCTATGCTGGCGGCCGCGGTTAAATCCTCGGTCCCGGCATAGATTTATCTGATTACCAAACCTTTCCTTCACCTCTGACAAGACATCTTGTGAATGTGGGGAATGCCAGGCCTCCACCGTGGTTCGGATTCCACGTTAAACTGTAGGTCCTCCATTTCATCTCACAATCACCCTACCATTACACATTAGCGTAAGTGCGTATAACCCGAACAGGTAGTAAGACGCGGTGCTAATAATAATAATAATAATAATAATACTTTATTATTACTATTATTATTATTATTATTATTATTATTATTATTATTATTATTATTAGGTGTTCTATCGCACGACAGGCCAATTCCTTTTATCACCGAACTTAAACCACCAATGCACCTTGTCCTCTGCTTCCTTCAGCGCCCAGAATGTTCTTCTTTCCTTCAAGTCGTCATGTATTTGAATCCTCCTTCATCCTAAGCTCCTCTTTCCCTCAAACTTTCCTTCTATGACATCGTGCAGAAGACAGTTCCTCCTAAGGATGTGTCTGATACAGTTTGCTCTGCACTGAAGAATAACATCTAAAAATGGTCCTCTTCTTAGGACTTCTTCGTTTGTCACCCTGTCCACTTGATCTTATCAAATCTTCTCCAGCACTCCATTTCAAAGCTCTCCAAGTATTTATTTTTCATTTTCCTAAGAGTTCAAGTTACCGCTGAATACAGCGTGATTCTCTAAATGTAGCTACATAGAGAAAGTATTGTAGGTAATAGTGAAAATTGTAGACCTTGAGACTATGATGAATCTTCACGTTGCATGCGACCCCGAACCCAAAAGAAGTGGATTTTACTATTCTGTCTATCCCCATGTCTGTCTGTCCATCTGTCTATCTGTCCGTGAGTCCGTCTAACTATAATTTGGCCTAGATCCAAAACGGTTTGATGGGTTTTGTTGTTCAAACTTGATATTTAGATGATATATGGCTATACCCTCAGGACGTGTTTTTTTTTACTCTAAGCCCTAAATTAAGGGTAGTTTACTGGGTGATGAGGGATTATTAACAAATATACATTTTTGAAAAATGTGTTTAAAGATTTTGTTTAAATTGGATATCTGGGAAGTTTTTGATGTGACAAATAAAAATTATATATTTGTTTTTAAGGGAAAATTCGTTTGAAGGTAGTTTACTGATGGCAAATTCTAGAAAATTTGAAATTCTTAGTAAACGAAACTGCCTATAGGCTAAGATTTATTTCAAAATGTATATTTGTGAATTTTATTCAAGATAAATAATAATCTATATTTATTTTTACATACATAAATAACTATTAGAGGGGAGTTTGCAAATGACTGATTTTTAAAAATTTGGATAATTTTTAAAGTGGTTTGAACAATTTTGTTTGAAATGTATAGGCCTATGTGAGGAGTTTTTATTTGACTAATAAGATGACATCTTTGTTTTTCTGAGGAACGCTTACTTAAGAGTGGTTTACTTTTTTTTTTACATCCATTGTTGTTTCCAGCCTGTAGCCTGGGTAAGTTTTTATTCAAGTCTTATATTTTCCACTACCAGCTTGCTAGTCCTGTCGTAGCTTCATATGTCTTATAATCTAACTTAAGACTAGGACAGGTACAACATCCAGTCCCGGTCGTTAATTCATCACTGTAAAAGGTAAAAACCACATTTCACCAATGATACATTTTTCGACAAAGCCGGGAATCAAACTCGGGACCCTTAATTCAGTAGGCAGACACGCTACCAAATGAGCTAAGGTGTCGGACAGGGTAGTTTACTGAGAACCTATTTTCGAACGTTTTGTTTCAAGCTATCATACAATATATGATAAAGTTTGTGTTATTGTGGGATACAACTAATTTTATATTAAAATTATTCTGTTTTTCCCTTTTATTCGAATAAAAAAACCGTTGAAATTATTTAAAGTGCGATTGAACATCCGGTGGGATGGTAGTAAATGCGAGTTGAGGGCAGTATTTTTGAAGATTTTACATCACAAATTTTTTAGACAAAATAAATCGAATATTTGTATCCGGTAGAAACGCAGATTAATTTTCTTCACGTGGAAATCTCAACATTATTTGATAAGTTTTTTCCTCTTCATTTAAAAAGTTTCTCATCTAATGGTAATATGCTCATTACAGATATTCAACAAATGTTGATAACACCATGTGTAGAAAATTAAACCTCATGTTTCAACTGAAAAAAAAAAATTGATTTATTTTGCTAAAAACAATTATTGTTGGCCTTGAAAACTGCACAAAACACTGACCTTTTTTCACGTCCCCATACATCCCACTTTAATAGAATATTTTAAAACTAGTTTAAGACTGTTCTTGTTAACATTTTTTAGGTGAAGATCCTTCTAGTGCAGCAAACTAATCCAAATCAACACCAAATTTCCTTTGAGGCTTAGCCCAATTTATTTAAGCAGGGGCCAACGTCTTTTCAGTTATTTTTAAGTTTAAGAATAAATTTTTCAACTGAAATGTTGATAGTAGCACTTTTTTAAATTTTATAGGAACTACACTATTTTTAATATCTTAATTCAATTCCCAGACATTACAATTGTATAAAATTATGAGTATTATTGTAGAGAATAAATATATTATAGAGAACATTCAAATTATCTCCATTGATGGTTGAATGCTCTAAGGCGTCACTCTCGCAATAGACTGGACCAGGGGCACACCTAGAAGGAATAATCTGTGCAGTTTCTCTCATCCCCACCCCATCCCCAAACCTCTAATTAATTTTCAAAAATTTGTTAACAAAGGACCACTCAAGATAGTAGCATCCAATTTTCAAAAATTAACCCGATTAGGACCATACCAAATAGCTTTTAGGTGCGTGTAATTTTCAAAAAAAAAAATCTTGAGGCAGAGATTGTTCCAAATATCTTCTAGAGCAGACCTGCCCAACCCGTAGCTCGCGGCTAACATGCTGCCCGCGACAACATTTGAAATGCCGGCCATGTCATCTCTCATTAAAACTAGCGTTAGTGATACCAACTTCTGGGACTTAGTTTTACCTGACCAGCACCCTATTCTAAGATGCATATCATTAAAGGTTTTAATTCTAACTGGGTGACCTGGTGATCTAGGGGTAAGGTGTCAGACTTCTATGATGGCGGCCGGGGTTCAATCCTCGGTCCCGGCACAGATTTATCTGATTACCAAACCCCTCCTTCACCTCTGACAAGACATCTTGTGAATGTGGGGAATTCCAGGCCTCCACCGTGGTTCGGATTCCACGTTAAACTGTAGGTCCTCCATTTCATCTCACAATCACCCTACTATTACACATTAGCGCAAGTGCGTATAGCCCGAACGGATAGTAAGACGTGGTGCTAATAATAATAATAATAATAGTTCTAACTACTTAAGTGAATCAGGGTTTTCAACCACGAAAAACTGATAAAACATTTAAATTACTGAATGAGAGTGTCTCTTACCAAACACATTCCAAACTACAATATGCTGGTTGAAAACATGCTGGGTCAAGTATCGCAATGAACTCTGTTTGAGGGAACTATTTTCAGACTGAAAAATAAACATAACGTCAACATTTCGAACTGAATTGAATTTTGTATTGGATTGAATTTTGAATGTTTTGTCATTTTTCTATTGTTTTTTGTATACATTAAAAATGCATTAATACTTAGGTAACCTGCGTAATTGTCTTTAATACAGTAAAAAGTTTTCCCCACACTGGCATGTAGGCCTACACTTTTGTAGTTTAGTAGTAGCTAGGTTGGGTTTACTAAACTTGGCTTTCAAACATTCACGTTACAACATTTTATATTTTATGTTGCCCTTGGACACACAAAATTTTGCTGAAGCTGCCCTCATTTCAGCTAAGGTTGGGGAGGTCTGGTCTAGAGCATCCAGTGGGAAAGTTTGCCGTGATAATTTAACGGTGTATATTTGTGTTTGGGGTGGAAGGTCATTATTGATGGGTAGTTTAATGAGGACTGATTTTTCAAATATTGAAAATATTTTTAAATGGTTTTTATTATTATTATTAATTTATTATTATTTAGCACCGCGTCTTACTACCCGTTCGGGTTACACGCTTTAAGTACTAATTAATTACGCTAATGGGTTAGGAATTGGGTAGGTTGAATTAAAGAAAGTGAACCCGCATTTACGTGGAGGTAGAGTGGAAAACCATTTAGGAAAAACCACCCCCAGTTCACCCGACCGAGATTCGAACCTCGATCTCCCCGTCCTCAGCAGTCGAGCTCAACACGACTAGCGCGTTAGCCAACTACGCCCCCGAGGCGGGTTTTAAATGGTTCTAACGGATTCTTTTCAAATGGGTATCCTGGGTATGTTTGACATGACAAATAGCCCTGTACGCTTGGTTTCGGGTAAAAATTCGATAAATTGTCGTTTACTGAAGAGTGATTTTTGAAAATTCGATTTTTTTTTTAAATGACTACATCGATTTGGCTTGAAGTATTGACATGAACATGACAAATAAAGCTTTATACTTGTTTTGAGAGGAAAATTGGATTATGAGTAGTTTACTGACAATTTTTTTTTTAATTTGAGTATTTAAAAAAAATGTTTTAGCGGTTTGGTTCAAAATTGCTATCGGGAGACTATTTTACAAATCAATAATAATAATATATCTTTATTTCTCTAAAATAAATTAGTTTAATGGTAGTTTAGTTGCAACAAATCATAGAAAATTCAAATGTTTTGGAAAATTAAATTCAAAATGGAAATGAATATGTGAATTGTTTTTCATAATAAAAAGGAATACGTTTTTATTTTTACAAAGAAATAATTTTAGAGTAATTTACAAATAATTTAGTTTTGAATATTTGAATTTTGTTAAATATATTTAAACAATTTGGTTTAATATATATATATATATATATATATAGAGAGAGAGAGAGAGAGAGAGAAAGTTTATTCTGAATACAAGATGATGTGTTTGTATGATTAAAACTTATTAAAGAGTAGTTTACTAAAAACCTATTTTTGAACATTTTCTTCGAAGCCTTAATACACAACGTGAGAAACTTTGCAAGAATGAGTCATACCATCTATTTTTCAGAAAGTTCATGCCTTTATATTCGATATAGGGACTAACTGTATTCAAAGAGTCTGGAATAGAATGCAAGTCTGAGACTACTTTCGCTATGGCGTCATCCCTAAAATATGTATTTCAAGTTCCATTTAAAACTCAGTCGATAAAACACTATCGAAAAAACCCAATTTTTAATGGACGAACCTCAGGAGGGGGTTCTTCCCCTTTAGTCAATCCAACAGATAGCGTTGGGAAGAAGGAAGATTGGTAGGCCTGCTGAGAGTGGGTGGTGCCAGGGTGTGGAAGATTGTGTGAAGGTTACCCTCGGGACGTGACAAGACTCCATCTTTCAACGGACCTCACACAAACAATGTGTGTAACGATGCTTCATCATTCAGATAAAACAAATCACTAACTAGACATTAGCCTTCCATCGAGAGCATCAGGGAGGGGGGGGAGGGGGGTAAAACAGGGTTTCAGGTCTGGGACTGAAAACAGGTTATTCGATTTCAAGAGAAGGAAATAAATCTAATTATCAAAACATAACTAACTATACCTTTTGCTTGTAATCAATAGTACCCAAGAATAGTTTAACTAAAGGCATAGACTGGGGCTATAGATGACGGAGAGATCGGAGTTCGAGTCCTGGTGTGGTGTATTGAGGGTGATTTATCCTAAATGGTGTTTCACTCTCTCGTCAAGAAAATTCAGGTACACTTAATGTAAATTCATCCTTCTTTATCCCTAGCACATTTTGGTAGTTATAATATAATATTATTATTATTAGCACCACGTCTTACTACCCGTTCGGGTTATACGCACTTACGCTAATGTGTAATGGTAGGGTGACTGTGAGATGAAATGAAGGACCTACAGTTTAACGTGGAATCCGAACCACGGTGGAGGCCTGGTATTCCCCACATTCTCAAGATGTCTTGTCAGAGGTGAAGGTAGGGTTTGGTAATCAGATAAATCTGCGCCGGGACCGAGGATTGAACCCAGGACCCCCAGCACAGAAGTCCGACACCTTACCCCTATACCACCAGGTCACCTACTATAATATAATAAATTATGCTTGTAGTCCAAACGGTAGCAAGACGCGGTGATAAAATGTGTGTGTGTGTTTGTGTGTGCCCCACATCTCACTCTTCCCTTGGACTATCCTCGTATTTAAACTGATTGGATAGGGATGGGAAAGGTAGAATTTAGAGGAAATGTAGGCTACGTGTATTTGCGTTAAGTGTGAGTGGTGAAACGATTTAAGCAATTTAACATAATATGTTACGTACCCTTTATCTATGAGCCTATCTTACTAACTCATCCATAGTGGAAGCGTGCAAGGTAAACAGAAGGTGCATCAATATACTGAAAACATCATGTTTCTAGATTAGTTTGGCTTTTTTCAAAAATTTAAAGTGTGAATAAAAAATTGAGTTTCTTAATTATTTGCAAGTAAAAATAAGGTACATGTCAAATTTCACATATTTTCGGTCATTTGGAAGTGCCTGAAAATTAAATACAAAAGCAGTTATGCCTATTCAATTTTGGAACTAAAATATTTTATTTATTTTATTACCATGTGACGCCCAGAACCATGGGTGTGGGAGAATATAATTTTGAAGGAGGGGTTCAAAATTGTATGTTTATGACATGATGTTAAGACTTACAATTAAACCCTAAGAAATAACAATATTGCTATGGTATTCAGTAGGGGTGGAACTTTATTTGTGTTAGTGGGGAGGAAAAGAGGGGGGCAAGTAATAAAAAAGTTTTTTTAGGAACTTTCTAGTCTTCTTTCCCCCAGTTAAAGTTAGAAAATGGTAATGCTTCTAGAAGCTATTTGTAGTGGTTTTCATTTGGAGAATTTTGGAAAATTAAAATCTTTTAACAGCTGTTTATAATAATGCCCACCCCGAAATATTTTAAAATGTTGATACTTCTAGAGGCTAGAAGAAAATTTTTGAAAATGTTGATGCTTATAAATATTATCTCTAGAATATTTTTGAAGCTATTCTCACCCAGAATATTTTGAATTTTGGAATGTCAAAAATTAGATGCCTCTAAAGGTTCTTTGAATTTGTCTTCCAGCTGAAAATTTCTAAAATTGGATGCCCTTAGAAGCTATTTGGACTGTTCCTTGACTAGTTTTTTTTTTATTTAAATGCCTTTAGAAGCTATTGAAAGTGGGCTTCCCTCAACACATTTTTGAAAATTGAATGTTTTTAGAAGCTAATTGGAATAGTTATCGCTTGGATGTTTTAAAATATCATATGTATATATAGATGCTATTTAAATCTTTTAAATATCGGATGCCTCTAAAATCCATTTAGAGTGATACTCGCTTGGAAATTTTTTGAAAATCCTTCCCTAGCAAGTTTTGAAAAGTTAATGCCTCCATAAGTTATTTAAAGTTTGATACAAGGCTATATTTAAGCTTCATAATAATGGGAAAGGGGGGGGAGGCGTTTTGAACCACATAAGCCCCCCTCTCTACACCAATGCTCAAATCCCAACCTGACAGTTAGTTAATAGCATGTAATTCTGTCGCCTACACTTTGAAATCTGTTAATCAAATTTAATCAAACCACTTAACTTTTTTAAACTCAAACTAGTGACAACAGGATTAAAAGTTAATGGATTATATCAAAATCACATTAACATCAATTGCTGGGATCGTTTATTTAATAAGGGGCTTAGGGCCTTAGTCTAGTTGGTAAATTAAACACTTTGGATAGAAATTAAGCTTAAAACGTTCTGTGCAACTTGACTGAATGTTTAAAAAAAACTATAATGATTGTCCATGACCTTGTGATAAATCTAATAGTATACGAGCAATCCAATGTTCACATTAAAAACCTTATATGACAGCTAGAAAAGTCGCAAGATCTACTTTAATGTATTCATACGTTAAGTAATATTATCTATAGCTGTCCCTTCTAAAATAAGTATTACCAATACCTATAAAATAACACTAATAAAATAGTTAAATGTTATCGAATTATACCGCAATCTTTAAAGCCCTTTCTATGGAAATTAGACTATATGAGTCCATATAGGTATATTTTATTATTATATTATTCCCAGCGCTACATATTTTTACCTCGTTAATAATAGAGGGGATAATTTGGTTTTGAGTGAACTCTAATAATCATAATTTATTCCCCTTATCTTAGATCTAGAATATAAAGCTTAAAGTCATCCGACAAAGAACGTCGATTGAGATGCATCTTTTCTTTCCTTTATTTTTTATGATTATTTTGTTTTATGCACCAGGTGGCTGGTGTAAGCCGTTCGGATATAACCGGTCAAGACTACTTAGACATGAGGGGCATCGCATAAGCCAACTAAGTCTCAAGTAAAACATCATCAAAGCGTTTCCTTCTTAGACGAGACTCTATGACGATTAAAAAAAAAAGTTTTCCAGGCCAGTGGTAGGCTCAAAAAGTACGGTAATGAAGTAAGTGTGATGTTCGTACCCAAATACAGCGCCATTAGGGGGGTGATTTTGACAACAACAAAAAATAGTCAAGAATTTAGGCCAGTATGACCCCCCAAAAGAAAACGTTAAATTTAGCAAAAAAGCTGAAAAAATTTCAGCCGATATCCCAGCAATGAAAATCTGTTCCCGTAATATCCATTTAAATAATCCGACTTGCTTCAATGGCCGGATGGTCTCGGAGCCATCGCTCTCCTGAGAGACTTGTCTGCTGATGAGGAGATCTGGGGTGGAATTCCGGTCGGTTCTACTGAAGAAGGTTTTTCCTAAATGCTTTTTTCACTCTCCTTCCATGACGATGCGTGTAGATTACCTCTAAAAATTCTTCCTTTCTCATCTCTACCCCATTAGAGTAATTATCTTATTTGCTTACATATAATAACCTGAACAGGTAAAATGCAATAGTAAAAATATTTTTTAAATATTAAAAAAAAATTCTATTTGTGTGTTTTTACATATAATATACGATATGAGTACATGGAAGTAGATCTAGTAACATTCCCTAGTATCCTCTTCGGTGGCCGCATGGTCTAACGCGCTACTCTCGTGTTGGGCTAGGCTACCAAAGACGGAGAGATCGGGATTTGATCCCGGTCGGGTGCACTGAGGGTGGTTTTCCCTAAATGATTTTCCACTTTCCATCCACGCAAATTTGGGTGCATTTCCTCTAAGTTAAACCTTCATAATCCCTCATTAATGTGATTAGTACACAGGCACATACCCCAAACGGGTAGTAAAACGCGGTTCTCTACAAAGCATTCTCTAATGGTCAGATATGTCCATTCTTAGGAAAGTTGGACTGTTTATATTTGTGAGAAGTGATAAAAAAAAAGATACGTCCGTGTACATATTTCTCCGCCTTGGTTTATATACTGTTTCTTGCTATAGAATAAAATATAAAGTACACTATTAGAGTTAGACTACGTTATAGAAAAATTGTTCTAGTTGGGAATATTATTTTGGCCATGAATAAAAAGAGTGTTCAGAGCAGATTAAAAACTCAAATCCACTTGATGCTGACCGAACATAAAAATGTTATATTTCATTTGGGATTAATTGAAATACGTTGAAAAATGACACCTGGACACGGGGATTGAACCCGGGATATTTGGTCGAGCACGCCAACGCTCTACCAATGAGCTATCCAGGACTCATACCGTACTTGAGGTCATTCATTCTTTAATCCTAGCTTAAAGCTGAGTCTGTGATGGACATGTGGAATAGTCAGCTACACATTAAAACTACAATCTTGTATCGTATAGATTACTTTAGCAGAATAACAGCCCTTTTGAGTTGCAGACGCCTGTGGTATCTTGATAGCCCGCGATACTATTGATCGATCACATTATGTCAAGAATATTTTTTTCATAAATGTTAACTTAGAATTTGCGTTTGTAATAACATTATTTGTTTAACAAACTTTTTCAATCAAATTTAGTTTATCAAATATTAGACGTTTAATTATTATACTAATCTGATAAATTAATCTATCAATACTTAGAATATATTACAGCGTAGTCATGTTCAAAGAGATATTACAAACAACAACAAAACTCCAATGCTATGTCTATTTTACATTTTAAATAAGCTAATATGCATTTTATAATATAAATAATTATATTCTATGCATGGCTACACAAGGTTTAATAAAGTATAGGTGACCGGGCGGTCTAGGGGTAAGGTGTCAGACTTCTATGCTGGCGGCCGGGGTTCAATCCTCGGTCCCGGCAAAGATTTATCTGATTACCAAACCCTTCCTTCACCTCTGACAAGACATATTGTGAATGTGGGGAATGCCAGGCCTCCACCGTGGTTCGGATTCCACGTTTAACTGTAGGTCCTCCATTTCATCTCACAATCACCCTACCATTACACATTAGCGTAAGTGCGTATAACCCAAACGGGTAGTAAGACGCGGTGCTAATAATAATAATAATAGTAATAATAATAACAAAGTATATTTGCATACAATAGATATATTTTAAATTAACTCTCTANTTACACATTAGCGTAAGTGCGTATAACCCAAACGGGTAGTAAGACGCGGTGCTAATAATAATAATAATAGTAATAATAATAACAAAGTATATTTGCATACAATAGATATATTTTAAATTAACTCTCTAATTTACCAATCAAAAGAAAGTCATTTAAAATGATTCATCCAAACTGCTTGGTTATCTACTCTAGAGGGAATAATGACTAAACTCATGAGGATCACAAACGTCCCAGTTGGCTTGGATCAATCAGTTTTAATGGCTCGACTCGAAGGGGTAGATGGACGAAACACTAAAATGTTCACAGCCACGAAGCCCGCCGTGTTTTCATAGGTTATATCTCCATAAGAGCTACGCAATTTTGTCGTGAGTATACGCACTAGCATTTCAACTGTAACAAAATTAATAATTTTAGTGCTCTTGCCTGTCTGCCAAACTGTCAACAAGAACTTTCTCCGGCGCTCGCAAACGACACAGTTGTCAACATTACACCAGAAAAAGCGCTAATCATAAATGAATAACGTGATTGCTTAGGGTAATAAATTATTACATAGATTTAGATAGAATAATTATTTAAAACTAATATAGTATATTTATTGTAATCATAATATTGGGTTTCACGTGAACATATACACGGATCGCCACTGAGTAGTAGAGCATTGGCGCGCTAAGTCAAAGGTTCTGGGTTCGATTCCCGTGCCCACGCGTCATTTTTCAATTGTTTAAATTAATGGAAATGTGGTCCCTCATTAAGGATACTGCCGTAATTACAATGATTTGCAGCCTGTGGGTTGGTGTTCGTTTCCTCTGGGAGTTAAATTGATTTGATCGTGACCCATAATGTTGGCTCAAGATTGTGCAAACTTGACCAATTGATAATTCCCTCCATATTTAAAAAAAGCAGCCAATATTATTGGAATATTAATGACGTTACTTTGTGAAAATTTTGGAAAAAATTAAATTAATG
>CABFOV010005546.1:0-15995 GCA_902141375.1 Timema poppense
CAGAGTTTCTACAACACATCCACGTCCTTTGGGGGGAGTTTATTATTTTTATCTTTGCATGTTGTTTGTGATATTAATTTTTTAGTTCAACTAAATGAATATTTAGCAAAAACTATTCCGAAATTTGTGTTTTCTTTTAAATATATTATTTAGAAATAATGTATTAATTAAACAGTCTGCGCCCTCCAGCTTCTAAAGTGACGAGCCGCCACTGGTGTTAACTCTTTGATGTTTGGATTGTCTTTTTGCAGCCTGTCTCAATATTTTACATACAGCACTACAATGTCATTTCATGTTCTTCCCATAAGATCTTCTGTCCATAAGGCACAATATACTTGTTTGGTTGTTGAAAGATGGCCTGTTAAATTGTACACATTCAGCTTACTGGTATAAAAAACAATTGATCTCGGCTCTTGGGTAAGTAAGTACATTTTCAAAATCAAAACATAATAAAGCTTTGCTTTGATCATCTCTATCAACTTGTCTATCTACTCGCATTGCCTCTTTTGCAGTAATATGAATTTGATATTGCTTTAGTCTGTCCTCTGTCAATGTTTTTTTCACTTTTAGCTAGCTTCACTTCTTTACAAAGGTCACATCTGTCTTTTTTGGGGACATGAAAATGAAGATTGTATTCTATAACAAATATTTGCCTGTAAAAGCATTGTTTAACAGGGTTCTCACCCTTTTCTTTTAGTTGATTTTCATATAAATTGTACATCAGAGAGACATTGAGAGTAGAATCTAAATACTTCCTCTTGCTGTTAATTCTACAGTAACGTGGTAAAGAATTTGTCTTTTTACATATCGTCCTTTCAAAGATAGGTTGGATATATTACAGATTACAGATTTTTTTCATGGCATGTGTAAACAGGTTTTTGGCTGATTGATAAAGTGCCTAGGTAAAACTGTTTACCTACTTGTATGTGATTATTGCTAACAGTAAAGAAATACTTATATGTGTTTTTTCTGCGTGAGGATTCACTTGTTTTCTCTTTTCGATGCCTTTCGACTACAGAGCATTCAGTTGTGGAGACAATTAAATGTCTCTTTTCATTTGGAGAAAGAGTGTAATATTTTTGGAAAATTACTTTTCTCTCGTTATCTGCAATTAAATTTTGACAATTATATTTGCATGATCCCATACAGTTTTTGGTTGTTTTCACAGATTTAGCTCAAACTGTCTTTTTCCTCACAGAAATATATCTGCCCAGACTACTTTCCTTTTATAACATTGAATGCCCATGACGTTGGATATCTTTTGCGTTTTCTAGTTTTTGTTTCAGACCTGATATTAGTCTCATTAATAACATTTCCTTTGGTACTAGAATCCTTTTCAGTGTTTAGATTTTCTGCAAAAATCACAGAACCTTTAACCAAAATATTATTTTCAAGATCATTGTGTTTAACAACTTTATCAACCAAAGAGTCTGTCTTGTCTTTCAGTATGATATCACCTATGGGGATTGCTTTCACAACCAATCCTGCTTCACTTCTATCAACATCTTCTGTCAGTACCTCAACAATACAATCTGTAGCATCCTCATATATTATTACTGTGTCTCTGAAAGATAGCATTATTTCTTCTGCCACATTTTTACATAATACTATATCATTTGAATTTAGTGGGGGAAATCCACTTTCATTTGATTCAGCAAATCTAGAATAAAGCAAAAAGAAATGCTCTCATAAGCATATAATTATGTTGTTAAAAGGATAACACTATATTTAATAATAATTGTTACTATGTTTGATTTAATAAAGTAGATCCTCAAATTTATTCTCCCTTTTAATATTATATTTTGGGGGGAATTAGAGCAACAAATTATACCCAAACAATATGCCTATTATTTCATTCAGCCTAGGACAGACATAATTTTAGTTTAAATAAGGCATGATATTACTTGTAGCAATAAGATACTCATAAAAGGTCCTTGGCTCAGCTAGCTTACATTACTAAGCACCCTACTATTATATTAACTTAAAAAATTCACACACAAAATAATGCTTAGTTAGAAGCCAAATGTAGAATGTGCACATCATGATGGATTAAATAACTACGGTACTATATTTGTTAGTTACGGTGATAGCTGCATCTAAATATATGAGTGAAGAATTACCCCGGACGACTCTTAGATAGTTCAGTGGTTAAAGTGTTGGCCTACTAAGCCAAAGGTCCTAGGTTCAATTCCCGTGTCTAGGTGTCATTTTTAATCTAAAGAATATAATATTTAAGTGCGGCTATAACTATATCTAACAAATATAATATCTTAGCTGTATAATCCATCTTGATTACGTTTGTTTGAATGAAAAATTGTGTGTAGTAGTCTTACGTTCAAACAATCACTTAGGTTATGGGATTGTAGGAAGTTTTACTATATTTATAGTGTTGTCTGTATCCCAACTTTATTTAGATCATTAGTATTATTACATATAATTAAGCATTAACTTAGTGTACAATAGATTCAATATATTAGAAGAATGTGCCTGTCTGCCATTACAAACATTTATGACTGTTTACAGTGGTTACCATTGTACCCACTTAATGCTAAGACATTGTGTATCTACTACAATATTAACCTATAACAAATTATATAAAGAAACAAGTCACGAACTTAGAACTTGATTATGCTGTTCTCACATTTCATTAACATGGGCAGTTTATTTAACTAAACATAAATTGATGTATATCAATGATTCATACAAATTACCAAACTATGTCAAAACGCCACACTGCCTTGTATGTGTGTAATAAACAAGAAAAAATATCCGAAGGTTTCCTATGCTCTTACACAATGATGTTCAGACAACAGTTCGAAAATTTCAGCCACATATGTCTATCTAGTTATATTAGGTCAATGGAAAACACGTGCCTTTATGTACGTTTCTATAGTGAAGTTTTTTTTATGAAAATATTGGGGAATATTGTTTAGGGTATTGGCCACCTTGTTTAATTGTATGCGTCTGTTAAGTGCTGTCTGTTTATCTTTTAACGATATAAAAAATAGTTTTGAATTTTATTTTGTTAGCTTAATATTTATTTTCTCCGTATAAGTGGTTTGTCACAAATTTATGTACATTATTCTGTTGATATTAATGTTTTAAGTAGAGGATTGTTGTTTGAATTCATAGACTACTAACGAACTTAGACGCGGGGCTGTGCTATAGCTCAATTTATAATATATTTTAGGCAACTAATGCAGTACGTCTATATCTACTTGTGAATATTAACATTTATGGGGTTTAAAACCTTTTGTGTCATTGTTTATTTCATTAATCCAAATATATTAAATTAAAAATCTGTATGATTGGCTTAATCAAGAACAAAAGTGGACTTGAATAGTATTATTCTGAGGTAAAGGTCATACTTAATGTAACTTAATTTTCAACTTGAGACCAGAACAAATTAGTGAAATCATCTTGAAGTTAACTGGAGCATCAAACCATAACTTAACAAAAAGATAAATTCAATTTTAAGTTGCATTCAAGGTGGTATCTTATTTTATCGAGAACATTATTAAAATAAGATCTTACAAACAACAATCCTGGAGGGCTCAACAGTGAAAAGCCAACCACCGGAGTACCGTCACTCTCCGCTAAGTGGCCCCATGGCGGCCGAGTATCATCTAGAGAATCAGCAACACAAAGATGGCAAAGTGTGCTATAGCGCCCCTTCCACTCCCCCAGAACCGATTATCGCTATTCACATGCCAGAGAGAAAGGTGATATGTCGGAGAAGAGGAAGACCCAGTAAGCACAGCGATGACTTTGTATGGATGGGGATCAACCGCGTACACCCCGATATGTTTGGCTCAAAAGATGACTTGCGTCTGCACACTCAAATCCACATGCGAGAAGTTAAGCCATATAAATGTACCATGTGCAGCAAAGCCTTCGCTCACAGCTCGTACCTGTCCCAACATAACCGTATTCACCTCGGCATCAAACCCTACACCTGCGAGTTCTGCCAACGCAAGTTCACACAACTTTCCCACCTCCAGCAGCACACCCGCACGCACACAGGGGAGAAGCCTTACAAGTGCCGCTACCCCGAGTGCAACAAGGCGTTCTCCCAGCTCAGTAACCTCCAGAGTCACGCTCGCTGCCATCTCATCGACAAGCCCTACAGATGCACCGCTTGTTTCAAATGCTTCTCTGATGAACCTTCCATGGTAGAACACGTCGCTAAACACAAAGAAAAAATAAACTGAAATAGGCCTAGTTGAGTGTGATGGTGTCATTTCTTCGACAAATATTGAAACAATGAGCAGACTATCTTCCTATCATGTATTGAGTTTATCTACCTTGACATTTTCTTTTACAATATTTGTGAATTAGGTACCTATATATGTAATTGCATTTGTTTATGATAAGCATATTTATAAACACATTAAGATATATGACATAGTGCATAAGAATTGTAACCAAGTTACATCTAGATTACCTACAATTAAAGCTATAAAAATGTATGCCTATGTATTTTTACAGGTTGTACACATTGATATATTTGTGATTTGCAGCACCAGGTAGTTGAACAAAACTCTCCACGTTGGCTTCTGTTTGGATATTAATCCCCGGAATGCTGCTCTCCTGTTATCTGTTGTACTTACTCAAACAAGGATTAGCTCTACACCAGTAACATTTAATATATTTTATTCTTACTTAAGAGGGACTGCTAGTTTTATAAATTGTTTTGGTAAGGAGTAGTTACAAATTTATTTTTGAAAATGACACTATCCAACAATGTTATTAATTACAATAGGCACATGAAAACAACTCAAGTTTCCCTGATTTTGGTTGTAAGAACAGTAGAGAAAATTCAAACATATCTCCTTGCGGATAAATTTGTTAACATTTTACTATATTATTTGTGTTATTTTATTGGTATTGATGATATCTATCAAAAATGACAGTTTCAGATAACATGATTTGATGTATGAATATATTAAAATGGTTTTAGTAATTAAATTCTACTGTTCTTTCTACCAAAATCATACTATAATTTTGCCTCTGACATGTAAGGTTATGTTGGATTGTTTTAGTTAATAATTCAAAACATATCAACGATATTACTAAACAAATTATCATTTAAAATAAAATATGTTTTAGTGTAATGGTCTTTGAAGCTATTATTTTTATTGTTTTAACTCTTGTTTTGTGTTGTAATTTCATTATTTTATTTATGTGTGAGAGTTTGATTAAAATGCAGTTAGGCTATTTAAAGATGTTAAAGGTTTTTGTAGAAAATCAGGCATTTTGCAATCCAAATTAATTTATGAACACACACACATATATATATATATATATATATATATATATATATATATATATATATATATATATATAAAAAGGTGAGTCAAGTTATTATTCTCAACCTAAATAGGACTAGTTGTTATATTATCCTACTCCTATATTGGTATGTCAGATGTTTTTATTTGTAATATGATTTGGCAGGGTCTAGTGTTAGTTGTTTTTTAGTTCCAAAAATAAATTGTTTGTTCCCAACAGTCGGTGACCTGGTGGTCTAGGGGTAAGGTATCGGACTTCTGTGCTGGGGTCCAGGGTTCAATCCTGGGTCCAGGCATAGATTTATCTGATTACCAAACCCTTCCTTCACCTCTGACAAGACATCTTGTGAATGTGGGGAATGCCAGGCCTCCACCGTGGTTCGGATTCCACGTTAAACTGTAGGTCCTCCATTTCATCTCACAATCACCCTACCATTACACATTAGTGTAAGTGCGTATATCCCGAACGGGTAGTAAGACGCGGTGCTAATAATAATAATGTTCCCAACAGCCAAAATGAGAGCCATAGTAGTCCAGTACCAATACTCATTACCAAGCAAGATAAGGGAAAACGGAATATCAAGCTGAAAATTGGTGTGCATGTAAAGATTATATCATTGAACACAAAACCGTTGAGTCCCACAAACTCCCAGTTGAGCTAAATCCGCTATGGCGGGAAATAGGCCGCCATTTTGAATTTTTGCTTTTTCAGTGTTAATGGCCATAACAAGGTGCTAGAAAGACGCATTTTTTACTGTTGGTGAAGATACCATAGGAAGGTGTGGGCATTGCAAGTGATTATATCAAAGTACAGTAAGTTTAATACTACACTATACCTTGTGGAAAGCTAAACAAATATTTTCCGATGCTGTCCTCTTTTATTTTAAGGGATGGGATCAAAAATTGTTTCATATAAACATTATAGTTTGTTAAAAATTAGGTATAAATACTTATATTTGGGAAAGTAATGGAGTGTGTCTGAAGCGAAGAAAACAAATCTGGCTGTCATTGGCTGGTTGAGCAGATTATATTAGCATGTAACTTAAAGTTGAAGCTCGTCATAAATACACAATAACATTATAAAAATTGAGAGCTGCACTACCAACCAATGAATGATTCAACAAGAGCATCTGATCAGCCAGTAGGAAGTGAATCAGTAGTCATAGCTGTGCTTCAGCGGCGACATCCTGCTGAGGTCCCCTCTTCAGGATCTTCCACTGTATCCTCGCTTTCTTCTTTACCAACATCGGTTGTTTCCCGGTCGCTACTCACGTGTCTACCACCAATGCCACACAAGATAGCCATCTTTATTTGGGGGAAAGTTACGCCAAGCCATGCCTGAACCTGGTGGAAAGCTCACAGGCTGTGTTGTCTTGCTACAGCAGATGTTGGTGGTAGGATTGACAGGTCAAACTTGGCGCTTATTGGCTGCTTTGCTATTGTGCTGATGTAAAGTTTGTATCTTGTCTTGTCTAGGCCATAGCTGATGTTAACCACCATACGTATGAATAGTAAAATGTTTTCCTGCCAAAGCAATGACAGCAGAGACTGTCCTTTAGTTTAAAATAAGCAATTACTCTCTGAGTTTCTTTTCTTTCTTCTTATTTATTGAAAGCAGTCCGCTCTCCTTTCCTGAACTTTGAAGAGGTTGTACCACATCCTGTTATTGCATGACAAAATATAATATTTACATTGACATATCCTAGAGCCTGCTGAAGGTTCTGACCACTGAATAATTCTCTTTGGCGCGTTTGTGAACCTTGTGAAGCGAATCCCCACCGTCTATAATGTAAATGTGGTAAGTTTTCACTCAAAGGACAGCTATTTTCGAACCCAACAACAAGATAAGATTTAGTTCCTTTTCAAATAGTCAGGTCATTGAAAAGGGATGATGAGAAAGTTGACATTTGAAGCATAGCTCGAGTTCCCCTTCCATTTTCACAACACAAATAATATGGTGGAAAAGCTGATTGGGATTAGCTACCACATTCTGTCCATCTATCTTTACAGGTCTGCTCATGGCTGCCAGATTCTTTACTTTGTTTTTGCGATGAAGGTGGGCCTGTGTGAGTGATTTTCCGGCAATAGATTTCATTGAGACAGTGCCTATATTCACAGCTACATCGCAGTTCACAGATGAATCCACCATTACATCGTCGCTCAATGGAACCAGGATTCTGGGAGGGCCTTCAAAGAAAGTGCTGCCTTAGCCATTTCATAAATATGTATTATCTCGACTATGGCGAGAATCTATCAGCTCCACGTGCTGCAGCAACAATCAAATTGTCAACTACAGTTCATTTTCTGAGAGCACATTCATTTCCTCTTTTCCGCCTCATCACTTCACAAAGAAAGATATCATTTTGCGTCCTCCCTCAGCCGTCACCTCGGTGCTTGGGTTTGTGTCGCAATCGTACCAGCCTGAGCAAATGTCCTCTCTGATAATAATTGTGGCTGCCTCAACAATTCTCTTTCTTTCATCTTTTTGGCTTTTGAGACGGTCCTCATACCACTCATCATCAAAATATGAGACGCAAGACCACGGAAACCAATAGAGGCTAGCAATCGTGGTGATATCGTGCCTCTGCAGCAACTAGATCTCTTTGGTACAGCGTTTATTCTTGAAAGAACAATTTGACCCCAGTCATCGGCTCGTCTTGCGCACAACACTGCAATGCTCTGACTACTGATTTTTGATACGGATGTTTCTTATTGACAACCGCGAGCTCACCATATAATAAACAACTTGACTTGAAATTAAAGCTTGAATCCACCCTTCTAAGATACTGGCCAGACTTTTCCTCCTGCTATGTGTTTTCCACTCTTCGGATGTAATAATTTCTACAGTTACTATCTAGCTTCACTGATTCTTTCCCTANATTATAAATTCCATCTTAATGTAGCACACTAATTCTCCTAATATTTTGCTTTCACTTTCTTTGAATCTTTTTTTGCAAATACCACACATTATGGCAGCCTATTTCCCACCATTGTGGATCGAGCCCAGCTGGGATTTTTTAGGACTCAATGGATTATTATTTCATGATGCCGGTTATATAAGTTCACACATTTTTAGCTTAATATTATGGTTTTCCACCTTAATATGCTTTTGTACTGAACTATAGGGCCTAAACTAAGTTAATTCCAAATTTAATGTTTTATTATTATTATTATTATTATTAGCACTGCGTCTTACTACCCGTTCGGGTTATACGCACTTACGCTAATGTGTAATGGTAAGGGTGATTGTGAGATGAGATGGAGGACCTACATTTTAACGTGGAATCCGAACCACGGTGGAGGCCTGGCATTACCCACATTCACAAGTTAATGTTTTAATAAATCTAGCACTAGATTTCTCTACTTAAGTTCTTATCATAGTTTCATTTGGAAGTGTATTGGCCGAAGCCGAGTCAAAGGCTCCCAACTTAGAAGTTTTTCCACCATTTCTAATGCCAATCTTATTTTCTATGTGACGAAAGCTCCATATTTTATGTAAGCATCCACCGTGGTCGAGATGTTGATAGCTTGTCTTGCAGAGTTATTCTACGCACGGTGTGAGAGAGGGAGTGTGTTCACTCGGCGGAGTTTAACACACATTGGAATGAAGTACCTTTAGAAAAAGTGCCAATAGATTATTAAAAAGCCTCAAAGTAGATTATAATAAGTAGGGGCCAACTTAGGCTGCTTAAAATATTACGTTTCCAGGCTGAAATTTGTTTTATATCTGTAATAAAAATCATATGTACAGAACAATATAATAGGATTTTAAGTATCTTTGGCCTTATTTATAATCTGAACTAGATCATAGGAATAGCCGGCACCCCGTGGCATCAAGTCATGAGGACTGAGTGGCCGCTATCTGTGGGCAAAGATAGTGCCAACTTCTGTGGCTGGAGGATGGGATGTGCTGAGCACAACTAATATCAGTTTTGGAGCCCCCACTCTTTCATTCAAGTAGTCCCTCATTTGTCCTTGTGAGGCTGCGTTTGACTCCGCTCCAGACCTGCTGCTTCACAGAACAAGCACTGGAGATTGAACCTGGGACATCTGGATTTGTAGATTCAAACCTTGATCTCCTTGGCATCAATAGTCTAATCTACTGTTAGAGTAACACCTTATGCCATGTGGCCACCTAAGCGTTTGTTTTTTATTGTTATTCCTGTGAATCTAACTGAAGTGTTCATTTTGAAGTAACATTTATAATGTAATACATCGTTATATTTTGTTCTTGTCTATTGTCTGTGTCCTAATCAAGTTGACATCTTGATCCGAGCAGCATCTAGCCATGACTCGTCACTTATCTCCCTCTGAAAAAGTAATCTTTTTATTTATTTACAACAAAATGTTATTCATATAACTCTTTTAAAAAGCGCTCAGTATTTTCTAAGCTATTGACATATTTACACAATATGTGGAGAAGAGCTGTAGTTTGTAATGGTTTGTAAGGTATAGTTTGAAAATGTTAACAAACGTTTAGAATTTTTTATGTAATGGCTCAAATGAATTCCAAAACGTTATTTTTCACAAATTAATCAACAAAGTGGACAATTAATACACCTTTATTTAATGAGAATTCTGGTAGGGAAAATTGAAAACATCAAAATATTGGAAATTATTTGCAGTTATAAATATATCTTCAACTCATTAAATTAACATTTCTTTAAACATATCCCAAAGAAAACATATATTAAGGCAGCCTATTATATTATGTAAAAATTATTATAAAAATATACAGCTTCTATGCAATGATATTTAAAAACACTTAAAATAATTAAATGCTTATAAACCACACTGTTCAGCACTTTATTAATAATAAATAAATATAACGGTCTGTTCCGTCACAATGGAGGCGGGCATTCTCCATTACAATCTGTCCAAGAGGCAAGATAAAATTAGATCGTACCAGATACAGGCCCCCATAGCCTTTAACAGTTGTGTACATCAAAATATATGAGTAATTGTTTCATTTGGTTTTAAGGATCTTGTAATCTTTTAATTTTCAATGTGGAGGTCTCTAAGCAAACCATGGTCGATATTCTCAAACATCTTTATACCACAAAAACCTTTAGCGGCCATACGCATGCGTTCTTTCCCGCAGGAAAGAATGGCGTCTCGAATCATGCAGGAAAGAATGTATGTGCCATGATTGAGTGCGGAAAGGTTTGTGACGTTCTTTCCCGTGGAGTGTCGTCTGTTGAGGTTGCCACGTGTTTTTGCCTGAACTGTGTTTACATTCATACTGTACGAATTAGTTGTATGAAACATGAAACAGGTTAGCAGACAGTTTTTAACTTAATTTATAGAGATTATAAGTTGCACCCAACACTATGGAAAGTGAAGTCTAAAGAGTATGTGAATAGAAAATTAAAAAATGTCGGATAGGATGCTGTGGTATAATTCTAGCGCAAAGTGGACCCAAAAGCCAATTGAGATTTTGTTCCGAAAAAATACATTCTCCGAGGGGCTCTTTTTGAGAAGAGCTTAAAAAATTTGATAATTTTAAGAAAAGTGTATCTTTGAGTGGCTAACAATATGTACCTAGACTTAAATATTTTGATTAAATAATGCTAACCCGAGTGCATGAAATACCAACAGTCTCTCTCGACACTAAGATGGACAGGTGGCGACCCTGGAGCTGACTATCTGGACATTGGTCTTGCTCAAGACAGTGTTGCGCATCATGAGGATCATCAAAGTCAAGCCTCCAAGATTAAGGTATTTATTTTAAACACTAAGAAATATTTTGTTTAATTAGACCTGAGGGTGAATAATGCTAACTTGTTTGATTAGTGCTATGTATTACATAAATTACTTAGCTCAGTCAGTAGCGTGTCTGTCTACTAAACTAAGGGTCTCGGGTTAGACTCCTGGCATGGCCGGCACATGTATCATTGCTGAAATGTGGGTTTGCACTTTTACAATGATAAATTAACTGCCGGGTACTGGATGTTGTGCCTGTCCAAGTCTTAAGTTAGATTATAAGGCATATGAAGCTATACCAAGCCTAGCAAGCCGGTAATGGGAAAATATATGGCTTGAATAAAAAACTGACCTCGGGCAGGAAACAGTAATAGATGTGTGTGTGTGTGTGTGTATATATATATATATGTGCTTGTCTACTGACTTGTCCCAAATGTCTGTTAATTTTCATGCCTCCCGTTTGTGAAACCACGTCCTCATATATTTGGCGCAAGTCGGTAGACAAGCAAATTGAAGACCTACAATACAATTCATTGGAAGGGACAAATCTTCTTTCATCTCTTTCATAATTCATTATAAATGTAAGAAATAAATTTGAAGATGTTGAGAATGATGCATATTTACTCACAGAAAATTGGAAATACAAAGTGAGGAGAATAAATAGATCTAAACTGCATTTTAGAGAAATTTCCAGCAATGACACTCGTTTTACTGGCAAACAAGCTTTTATGATAAACACATGCAATGTTATATTTCTCCGTTCATCTGTAAGTAATTTTTTAAAACCTTTGGATTAACTTCTCTTAATTATCTCAACAGGGACATGCGACACGGTTTTCCCCTTTCAGCCAACCACTTCTTTTGCCAGAAACGTTGAATTTTCCGGTTGCTGTTAACAACAGTACATATTTGTCGATTCTCCTTGTCATACCACCTCGACCTGAACACGCCACCACAAACTTCACGGAATAACAGAATCATATCGCCCGTGTCATTCCAAATGACACGATAAATGACTTTTTTGTTTATAGACACCTAGTCTTTCCCTTGGTAGCAAACTGTCACGTTCATTCATGTGCGACTACCCACTCGTGGTGACCTCTTATTGTGTGGGTGAGGAAGGTCTTTTGCACGAGCTAATTGTACCATTCCAACGCACCATTCTTTCTCACAGGACTGAATGTGTGTAAATGACCACCTTTTCTTTATCTGGAGAGGGCCTTACAACACCACCTGATGATATGTAATATTGAAAGCTGGAGGGCTTGAGTCCCCCTTGTTTCCAGAGGGGGGAGGGCTAGTACTATTTTAAGCCCCCTCTTCTCCCAATATTCAATACACTTGTATAGTCTGACAGAGTCAGAAGTGTGGCTTGTCTTCCCCTTACATTCCTTAAGAGTTTGTTTTGAAAGACTTTACCATTCTTTTCACTGTGATCTCCCAGCCAGATGGAGGAGCTACACTTTATAACGTTGAGTAGTTCACATGCTGAGACAATTTACAATCTCTAGAGGAGAGGCATTACTATTCTTGTGTGCATGTGTGCTATAACTAACTAGTGACTCCAACAAAATATTTACAAAATTGAAAACTCTGCATGGTTGACTTTTTCAGAATTCATGTGACTTTTTTTTCCTCTTCAGTTATTTTTAATGAAGAAAGAGCTTAAGAGTGAATATTATTTTGTGGATCGGCCTTAAATATACTAATGATATTGGTTTGTTTCATTCTATATCCAAACAAGTTTTTATATACTAAGACTTAAATTTATATTACAGCAAAACATCTTAATGAACTGTTTTATTTAAGTACTACCAAATACCTCAGCATTGTTGATTCTTTGAAACAATACAGCTTATATAATAATAATATGCCCTAAATATTAATAAAAATAGCCCTTTTTTATGGTACACTATATATTTTACTCGCATAAAAATATAATAAAACATTATTTGTAATTAATTGGTATTTTTTTTAAACGAGTAAAGTCCAAAGTGTAGAAGGCCTAGTTATTAAAACAGATTAGTTTACTAATGCTTCACAGTTGGATTAAAAGTTTAAATTGGACACAAAGAAAAGGTGATTTTTCAAACCACACCTTAAAAATATATTTTGGCCATCTTTATCAAACTTAATAAAATTAAAAAGCTAATAATTGTATCAAAAGCTCTCTTATGGTTTGAATAAAATATTTGGATGTGTTTAAACTTGTTTTAAACATTATGGTTAGTTTATAATTATTTGACTATGTTGCATGTAGTTTAAAGGCTCTTTAAGTTGCCTTCTACATTATGAGTCATGATGGGTGGATAGTAGGGTACATGGAAAAACTGTAAAAAAGGAAGGAATTTTGGGGGCACAGGAAAAAGCCAAGAAGTCAAATAAATCATAAAAAGTCACTTGGATTTTCAGAAATGTTTTCAATAATCTCTGAAATACAATATAGAGAGCATCATCAAATGTAACTATCAGTTTTAACTCTAATTAATGCTATTTTTCAATAATCTTTGTGCCAAGAACTTAGTAGAAAAAAAAAGGAAAATTGTTATATTTTTATTTATATATCTTTTCATATAAAATACTGGGAAAGTATATATACTTTGTTCTTAAAAACATGGGGAAAATTGGGAATCTAACATTCTAAAGTGAATCATTTCTGTTTTTAATGTGTTTAGAAAAATAGATTGTTTCAGCAGAAATAAGTCTGCCTTTAAACTAATCATTGTAATATATTTTAAGTGAAGGGATGCCAGATTGTAGGGACGGTGTTTAATTACTAGGATCTCGTGTTTTAGTAAGGGTATAGGGACCTTTATTATTATTATTAGCACCGCGTCTTACTACCCATTCGGGTTATACGCACTATAGGGACCTTAATACCGGTATTTGATAGTTACAAAAGCTACTAATAGTTCACATATATATTCATTCATAAAGTCATCTGATCTTTGATAGATAGTATAATTGGTGGTGGAACCTGAGGAGGGGGTGAGCACAAGAAGGGCATTGATCCAGTTGGGAAAATACTGCCATAGAGCGCTGGAGTTGTGGTAGCAGCAATTTCTTTACTTTTGGGGGAATTTAGGGTGATTTATTAGTTGCCTGGATTTTAAAGACAGCGTTTTGGTGAAGTTTCCAGTGGTGCATTTGTAAACTGGTTCTTCTACTAGCATATGAACCTTAGCCGAGTAATTGAATGTGTTATTTAATATTTATTACTGTCGCATTTCCTTTGTCCATGGGAAGTAGGCCTTACGACAATGTTGTTATTTTGAGAAGGAAAGTTCCCTCTGAAACCAAATCTCAAGAAAATAAAATACTACCCTAACCAATCGCCAACACCAACAAATTTAAATCGCATCTTAATATTCCCCTTCATCTTCCCCATGCCAGAAAAATACACTTAAATTCGAGACCACTTCACTATCCTTCACAATCAGCTTCTTACACCAAACATTGTGATGTTCACGTTTGTATTATCTATTTTCTTAAAGTTAAACACATTTATTATGCATTTTAAATAAAATTAATACCATACTACTTTTTATTGTATCTATCTAGTTTAAAATATTAAATAATATATAGTAAAATTTAAGTTCTCCAACTTGCCACTAACAAGCCCTCTGTGATGCTGTAGTTTTCTTTTGTTTTATGACACCGTATCTAGGTTCTTAATAAATGAGCTCATGCATATCTAAAATATTATTTTCTTTGTCAGGAAGCTTGGTGGCTTCTTTTTTGGGAATTCTATTTTGTGGGAGTCTTGCCTAGCAGACGTCAATCTTGAGTGATATACATATAAAAGGCCGTAGCAGCCAATAATTTGAGGGGGGGGGGGGTTGGTGGGCACATACCACAATTGCCGGAAGCTAGAAAAAATTGTAAATGATAAACAGTTTTAGAAGCTCTCTGAAGTGTTTTTTATGATAACATAACCCTCTAACTGCCAAAGGCTATGACAAATTCTAGATATTAGACACCTCTTAAGCTCTATGGAGTGTTTTTTTAGTGGTAAAATAACCCCCTAACAGCCAGAGGCTAGGAAAATTTCTTAGTATTAAACACCTATAGAAGCTCACTGATGGGTTTTTTAATGGTAAAATAACCCCCTAACTGCCAAAGGCTAGGAAAATTTCTTAATATTAAACACCTATAGAAGCTCACTGATGTGTTTTTTATGGTAAAATAACCCCCTAACTGCCGAAGGCTTTTTTTTTTAAATTAGTTATTTATTTAACTTCTTACCAGCTATATACAAACATTTTTATTACCAAAACATACATAAATGAAATAATATTAATATTGTCCAACCCATAAGGGTTCTTAAATATACCGAATCCGTCGAATAAAAAAATTAAAAAGTTACTCCTATCCCCCAAATAGGGCTCAAATCACATATTGTGGTGGGGTATAATAGCCCCACCGCACGGCACATTTCGCCTTGTCGGCGTCTTCACTGCGGGTGCCCCTTTCCTCACCGGGCAACCCGCGCACTGACCGCCGAACTCGGCCTTACGACCGGCATACCTCGCTGTCTGGCCACCCCTCCCAGTCTCACACGACTAGAAGGGGGGTCACGACTCCCCAGATTCGACTCCGAGGTCACCTGCCGACGTCGATGAAGGGATTCACAACGCCATCCCTGATTCGGCGGTAGGGACGGCCAGGAGCGTCGTAATCGCCGATGCCCCTGACGATCATGTTGGAGCTGGCCTGCGCTCGGGTGAAGAACTTCTCCGCCAGTCCGCGGATACGGCTGTCCAGGGATGGGAGGCCTGACATGGTCAGGAGAACGTGGTTTGGGACGTGGGGCGGAGCCCCGAGGATAAGACGGAGGAACCGGTGGTATACAGAACGGAGATGATTGTACCTGTATCTAGGTAGATAGGAGAAGACTGGAGCGGAATAGAGAAGGATGGACATCACACAGAGCAGAAAAAGTCTGATCTTGTGGCCGTATTCCAGCGGACTGACCGGGCGCAAAAGAGGAGCCAGCTTCAACAT
>CABFOV010005546.1:17797-41798 GCA_902141375.1 Timema poppense
TTAATTTTTTTTTTTTGTAATCTTGTGTTAATTGTTTACACAATAACTTTTGTTTCTCTACTTCTTATAAAGAGTTAATCATGTGTAATGTTAATTAAAAGAATTGTAAGATGCATCTAACGTTTAACGCATCATACCACTCGATCATAATAGATAAAACCTAGTCAGGATGTGCAAGTTAAAGGATCAATGGTCTCAACATTTAAGGTGTCGGGTGGAGAATTATGCATAATCATTTCGTACCGTTTCAGAATATTTTGAGGGATAAACAGGAAAGACATATTGTTTAAGGTACAAGATCTAAGCCGCCAGGTATCAAGGAGCGGGTGGTAAGATGATGGATACATCGTTTAAGGTACAAGTTTTAAGCTGTCAAGATCTAAGGACAAGCTGGTAAATGGGGTGGGTGGTAATAGGATAGGATTAAAAGAATTAACCTTGACATGATTATGGAATGCAGATAAGTCCTGACAGGTTTAAAGAGAAAGAATTCCCATTTAAGACTCTCAATGTGCAAATTAAAGGATGAATGGTCTCAACGTTTAAGGTGCCGGGTGAGTGGTAAGAGGATGGATTGGAGCTGGATGGGATCAACACTGTCATTATCGAGCCAGACTACCTCTTGTTCAGGATGGATACAGAAAGTGGTTGAAAGGAGGTAAGAGTCAAGGATGAGGACTGGAAGTTGTGCAGATGAAGGCTGGCGGTAGGAGACTGGGAGAGAAGCGTTTGGTGGGCATTTTAAGAGAAGGGGATGAAGGTTGGAAGGAGATTACGGGATGGAAACTAGAATCTAGACTCAAGGGAGGAGGGGGGCTGCAAGGAGGGGGCCAGAACGACCAAACCAGGGACATAAGGTACTTTTGTGTAATTGAAAGCCCATGGACATAGGCGGACTCAGCTCTTATACATACGTTTTATGGGGCAAACATTCACGCACTTAAGCTCTTTTCTGCGTAAGAGAAAGCCCTCTTTCTAATTACTTATATGACTTACAAGAATTTTTAAATGACGGTATGTGAGGAATTCGAGTTATATCAGTAAATATGGCTAGTGGTAAAAATATTAAATAGTGTGTATGTGATGCTTTTGTTACTAATTTAGTTATTCATACACTAATTGAAATACACATTAGAAAGTTAATAGTTTTAGGTTTGAGCCGCGTTGAGGAAATAACAACTTCTTACGTTTCGGGTGTTGTTACAACAACCATTTTCTAGAATGTATGATAAAACACACTGTATAGAGGATTTGACTAACTTGACAGAAGCGCCAAGACGATTTGGGAGTTTTCAAGCTGATTTTTCTGTTTGAGGTATAAGTTGAATTCGCATTCTTTATTTTCGTGGTATATTATTGTTTACCTATGAAATGAATTTGTGAGATAAATAATTACAAGTTCATTAGTCAATTTGCCCATGTTGAAATATGCCGAAAGCTAGGCTACGCCAAGTTGGGCCGACAAACAAAACGACCCAAATGTTGTGGTATTATTAAACAATCATTTTAAATCATATAAGAAAACTTATTTTATCTTCTGTGATATATATATATATCACAGAAGATAAAATAAGTTTTCTTATATGATTTAAAATGATTGTTTAATAATACCACAACATTTGGGTCGTTTTGTTTGTCGGCCCAACTTGGCGTAGCCTAGCTTTCGGCATATTTCAACATGGGCAAATTGACTAATGAACTTGTAATTATTTATCTCACAAATTCATTTCATAGGTAAACAATAATATACCACGAAAATAAAGAATGCGAATTCAACTTATACCTCAAACAGAAAAATCAGCTTGAAAACTCCCAAATCGTCTTGGCGCTTCTGTCAAGTTAGTCAAATCCTCTATACAGTGTGTTTTATCATACATTCTAGAAAATGGTTGTTGTAACAACACCCGAAACGTAAGAAGTTGTTATTTCCTCAACGCGGCTCAAACCTAAAACTATTAACTTTCTAATGTGTATTTCAATTAGTGTATGAATAACTAAATTAGTAACAAAAGCATCACATACACACTATTTAATATTTTTACCACTAGCCATATTTACTGATATAACTCGAATTCCTCACATACCGTCATTTAAAAATTCTTGTAAGTCATATAAGTAATTAGAAAGAGGGCTTTCTCTTACGCAGAAAAGAGCTTAAGTGCGTGAATGTTTGCCCCATAAAACGTATGTATAAGAGCTGAGTCCGCCTATGTCCATGGGCTTTCAATTACACAAAAGTACCTTATGTCCCTGGTTTGGTCGTTCTGGCCCCCTCCTTGCAGCCCCCCTCCTACCCTTGAGTCTAGATTCTAGTTTCCATCCCGTAATCTCCTTCCAACCTTCATCCCCTTCTCTTAAAATGCCCACCAAACGCTTCTCTCCCAGTCTCCTACCGCCAGCCTTCATCTGCACAACTTCCAGTCCTCATCCTTGACTCTTACCTCCTTTCAACCACTTTCTGTATCCATCCTGAACAAGAGGTAGTCTGGCTCGATAATGACAGTGTTGATCCCATCCAGCTCCAATCCATCCTCTTACCACTCACCCGGCACCTTAAACGTTGAGACCATTCATCCTTTAATTTGCACATTGAGAGTCTTAAATGGGAATTCTTTCTCTTTAAACCTGTCAGGACTTATCTGCATTCCATAATCATGTCAAGGTTAATTCTTTTAATCCTATCCTATTACCACCCACCCCATTTACCAGCTTGTCCTTAGATCTTGACAGCTTAAAACTTGTACCTTAAACGATGTATCCATCATCTTACCACCCGCTCCTTGATACCTGGCGGCTTAGATCTTGTACCTTAAACAATATGTCTTTCCTGTTTATCCCTCAAAATATTCTGAAACGGTACGAAATGATTATGCATAATTCTCCACCCGACACCTTAAATGTTGAGACCATTGATCCTTTAACTTGCACATCCTGACTAGGTTTTATCTATTATGATCGAGTGGTATGATGCGTTAAACGTTAGATGCATCTTACAATTCTTTTAATTAACATTACACATGATTAACTCTTTATAAGAAGTAGAGAAACAAAAGTTATTGTGTAAACAATTAACACAAGATTACAAAAAAAAAAAATTAAGAAGAATTTTCTCAGTACAATATCCAAATACATCTCTCAATCTTTCAAAAATATGCTTTCCGCATGGGTATCTCTTTAATTTGGAAACATGAAAAATACTTGTTGCGTAGACAAATTTTGCCATAAAGAAAATGATAGAAAAGGTTTTCATGTTACAACATCCTACTATTTGAAATTCTAAGATATTTTTTGTAAAATCACACTATTTTGATATATAAAAGACATCGATGTTGAACCGATATGAATTTAACAAGTTCCAAGTATTTTGAAAAGTACCTTAGGAAGGGAAACGTGCTATCTTTTGTTTAAAGGATGAAATGCTAGAAAGGGTTTGTAGACCTTAAAAATTACTATGTAAAATGTAATACGATGTAAAGCCAATACTTCATTTTTCGACTTTCATCTAAATTGAGATATGTCCGACAGTGCAACGACATCGTCAAATTCTTCGGATGAGGAATTTAATGCGTTTTAAAAATACCCTCGATCTATCTACCAGTGGGCGCATGAGGCGGCCCTGTGCGGTAGTGTCCAATACTGACTCTAAAGAGCGATCTACATATATCTCGATGAGACGGGACGAAAGGAGGTCATGTTTAATCTAGATAATTTTATTCCTGAAGCGATCAATCGAGCTCTTTCCGCTTCGCTAGTACTAAGAGAAGGAGAATGGAGATCCCCCGGCTCCTCCGTTATTTGAAGACGATCCTCCAGAGGAGGATGAATATGAGAAAGGCGATTGCTTGACGGTTATAATAACACCGCCTTCCCCACCATGTCAAGTAAACGAGGTCTCATCTGCCGCGAACGATTAGTCAAGCTATTTAAAATATAACTTTCCAGCATTTCTTGCTCTATTTCTTTGCATTGGAAATTTATTAAAAACATATGTATTCTAATTTCTAGCGATTCATCTCATGGGAGTTCTCATAGTACAACTAATAGTGTTAAAGTATAAATTTTGTCATTGTTTGTTAGATACCTCGATTTTAATATGACTAACATAAGAGAACTAACGTTAATAATTTAGTCTTAATACAATTAAATGTTATAGCTATCTTTAAAAGAGGGTTAAGAAATAAATCACTTATGAATGTATTTCTTTAACTTGAAATGCCACATCTACTTAGTTTCCATATCAAACAAAACTTTTTAAAAATACAACCTACAAAACTCGCCGCATCTCCACTTCTCTTATATCATCAATTCAGTTTTGTACTGTTGAGATAATTAAATCGTTTTTTACAATGTAACCTCAAGCGTTGATACAGACCATTGTTTATGTTAAATACGTTTCCAGAAATAACTTCAAAGATTTATCTTTTTTTTTACTATCCATTGGTGATAGAACAAACTCAAGCTATATCATATTTTTTTTCAAGTTTGGTATGTCAACAGAGAGTTTTTATCATCTCTACTTTCTGTAGAGTATACCGTAGGCTGTCAAGAATGAATATAAAAAATAATAAAAATGTACTTTTTAAATAAACATCTTTAACTAAACTCTCAAGTTTTCTACTTGAGGAGGCTAGTTTCAAAACATCCTTTGTCCACCCTAGGTAGAAATTGAGATTTTGATATCACCATATTCTTCATAAATTCCTATTTTTTAAAACATCTTCATTTTTGACCAAAATGTTCTCTAAATCATTTAAAATTGGGTTTAAATATGAGGCTTGGAATCAAACTGTCTCTAGTCCACATATAAATGGCGGCCATAAAATAGTATTAAAAGGTATTAACTTTTATTTTCAAAATGACTCATGTCCATAGGAGAACATAAACACCCTGACACTTTAGTTTCATACTGTCTCTTGTCAATTAAACAATCAATCTATCTACCACAGAGAGAAATTACAAAAATAATTTAAATCCTTTTTATTACTCATAGTTTGTGGAGAATTTCAAGAGTGGTAACCCTGAGGATCAGTTGAATAGCCTTCTATTCAAATTCTGACGATAGATTATGTGTGTATCAATCATTGTAGTTTGGTGTTACTTGTGTCGTTTTCTTAGCGAATTAAGGGAGATAAATTGGTTGGTGGTTTTTTTCATTATTCTAGTGCTTTAAAAGAATTATTTAGATAATATTTAGAAAGGGTATGAATGAAAAATCAAAATATATTCCAAATCCGTTAATTTTTAATATATGTAGCATAGTCATGTATTAGTTTCAAGGAGCTGTTGTGCTTGATATCTTAGGTTTAGGTTAAACATATGTTTGGCTACGCAAAAGGTATAATTTAATTAAGCCTACCTTCAAAATAAGTGAATTTATTTATATATTTTGATTTTTGTTTAGTTATTTTTCTTTCTCAGCCCAGACTCTTGTGAAATTTTACGAAAGTTTAGCGTACACAATGGAAGGTGTGCTGTCTAATGAAGACAATGCTAGAAGGTCCCAGGTTATACCTTGTGAGAGGGGAGAAGGCCGTAAAATACATAGAAAACCTGAGATATAGAAAACCTGAGATATAGAAAAGGGCCTTGGATAAAACGAAAAGATATTCTGCAAAATCGTTGCCAAGACTTCCCCAGTGCAAACATGCTGGTAAATTATTTAAATGTTGTGAACTCTCAATGCAATATATACGCAAGTTCCACCAAGCCTTTTATTCTGAAAAAGACAAGCAATTACATGACAATTTTATCCTCAAGTACACTCACAGTGTATCACCAAAGCATATAAGACCTCGAGCTGAACGAAAGCAAATATGATAAACTATTAATCGTGTCCTGGTCCTAAAAACAACAAATGGAAAAACAGAACTCGTGAATGTATGTAAGAAAGGCTTTTGTTCTATTTTGGGCATTAATTTGAAACGAGCTCAGCGAGTGTGCAATATACATTTTAAAACGGGACTTTTGCCCAGTAAAAACAAGGGGGAGACCACAGGTCTCACCATTTTGTTGACAAAAAGGCTGCAGTAAAGTATTACATTGAAAGTCTTGTCCCCTTAAAAAAACACTACTGTCGGGCATCCAGTAAAACAAAGCAATATTTACCGAGCTACCTTTCAATTTCAAGACTTAGTGAAAAGTACAATGAAAATGTTTCAACAGAACTCAAAGTGTCATATTCGTACTTCTATGAAACTTTTTACTAATGACTACAACTTGAACTTTGGTTCCCTACTTGTAGATAAATGCTCGAAATGTATACAGTATGAGCTCAAAATACAAGCTGGAAACACATCTTGTGTTGCAGAGCAAGAACTACACAAAATAAGAAGTAATGCATTTTTTTCCTCAGTTAAGAGCCAATAGCAACGGACAGGTAACGATTTCTTTTGACTGCCAGAAAAACCAAGTGTTATCCAAGATACCTGACCAAGCCACGTACTATAGTAGGAAGTTATACACATACAATTTCACTATATGTGGAGGAACGGCTACTGACAAACAACCCCGAGACAAAGTATTCACATGTTACACATGAACTGAATCAGAGGGAGCCAAGGGTTCGGCATAGATTTCATCCACTGTTTTTCACAGGTTGAAAAACATTAATTTGTAAGGTTCTTCTATACTTCGGCTCTTCACAAATGGCTGTTCGGCCAAAATAAAATTTTCTTCTATGATTTGCATGTTCATGAGTTGGCTTGCAAACTGTGCCCCACAGCATTTGAAAAAAGTTAATTTGGTTTTTCCTGTAACAGGGCAGTCTTACCTGCCGCCATATATAGTCTTTGATCGCATAGAGATTCAACTCCAAGCTCTTGATACGATTATCAAGCATAAACAATATTGGGAGATTTTCAGTAAACATGGGACTCTTTTAAAACTGGGGGATGACTGGTATGTCATTGAATTGGAAGCTTGTGTCACAACAAACGATGTGGAAGACTGGCTATTGGCATTTAAAGTTTGCGTCTTCAAGGAGATTTATCATTACCTGAGGATCAATTCCAACTGATCCTATTCTTATCAACGGTGAGCCGTTGTATAACATTTATATAGGAATGTCCAGAAAAGTATTTAAGCCAAAGGTGGATGTTTCACGGTTAACACTATCGTTGATTCCCAACGGTGTTCCTGTAAAGAGGCAAAAGATCGCGGATGTAAAACGGCTACTGGACCTGCACTTTGGTGAAGGATGGGAGTAAAATCCTAACATGAATTTCTACCAAGATATAATATTCCACAGGGAGACAACTGATGAAGCCTCCGAAGATGAATTATAAGGGGGAATGATGGAGGATACTGTTGACATCTGATTAGGTGATAAATTAAATATAAATAATCCAAAGCGATAGTTTTGAATCATTACAGCCAAACGGAATTTTGAATATACAAATATAAACCTATTCTAGGACCAAGGTCTCTCACCTAGAGAGCGTAGTTTAATGTGTACCAGCATTACAGAACGATGCCCTTATATACCTGACGAATGAAGCCATGTGTTCTCAAGGCGCAGAACCAAAAGACGGGGAGAGGGGTAAGGGTTAACAACCTTCCAGAACATACTCCAATAACCTACGTTTTTTTAAAAGCGCGCTCAACAATAACTTTAATAGTTTCTGAACACAGCCAACGATGTGCATCCAGTTTGCGCATATCGTCCATCTTCTTTTTTATTGGGCGTGGCACACAACTCGTGGGGAGGCACGAACTATGGCCCCTCTAGTCAGTTCGATGTTGACATTGCCACGATATGTTAATGGAGTGGGGCCTTGCTGAGACGAGGTCAACTAGTGCTGGAGTTGTGAGCCAAACATTATCTTTTTATTTTAGGTGTTGTAACAGGGTTACAGTATCAGTGAAATTTAAAAAACGGACATTTATAAGTATATGTCTATAATAAGTAATAACACAATAACACAGAACAGAAGGACGCCCAAAGCCACAGCTATCATAAAAAATATCCTCCAAATAGTTTCTTGAAGCACAACACATATTTTTAAATTCCGGGATCTCCCCTTTTAAGCTTGGGGGCACCCCTTCAAAGCTTGCCTAAGAATTTTGATCACTAGACGATACTGCTTGGATTCCCATGTTTCTTGCAACAATAACTTAGGGCATAATGACACAGGGCCTGAAAACCCAATGGGGTAAAAACCACGATAAGCCATGGAGAGATTTTTTTTTGTTACCTCATTCAGGCTAATGTTTGTTAGACACTCTGAACTAATCTCTAATGTATCACTTACACGGTTCCACTTTAGGTCTAACACATAAGACTGTTCCACAGCATCACATGTTGGAATATTTTTTTGTTATAGTGTGTTCCCATCCTATAAGATCGAATTTTAGTTCTAACATCAGCTCACTAGCCTCTTGAATGAACTTATTTAGTTCTTGTTAATTCTCAACACTTTTGACACAATTGTAAACATAAAAGCTCTTTTTTAATTTCAAAAATGTGAGCTTGGAATACAAAGTAGAATCATCACACTTGAATAAAGCCTCTTGTAGATGATGATCAATCACAGCACCTAGCATAAAAATACTACAAAATACACCAATCACTACACTTGTATGACAAAATACTACTACTTGTCCCTCTTCATTCTTATCCACCCATAAAAATCACAAGTTTATTTGCAGGAAAACCTTCTTAGTATCGGACATGACACCAATTTTGTTCAATTTGAAACGTCTTAAAACTGTTGGATACACTAGATTGAATTAACACCTTTGTTTAAGCAATCATTCAATGATGGATTACGTTTTTCTTTTGCCAAAGCATCAAAAACAGGTTTTACTTTGGTATTACTGTTCTCTTTGACAACATGATGATGAGCTAAGTAGTTGTAATCCAAACTCTAAAATATAGAGGGATACAACACATAACCATAAACAAAACCTACAGTTAAAAGAAAGAGAAAAAACCACATAAAAATAACTAGGAGCGCGTAGAGTGAATATCCTAAAATTGTGAGTTATAAAGTGCTGGGAACTCAACATGTCCCTAGCGCACGCATCTCACTTTTATGAGTAGCGGGAAACTACGGTCCACCTTCACAGTTTGCATAACATAATATATATAAAAAAGTTAGGGCTAACCAAAAGAGTATATTTGGACAGTGCGCTTTTTTAGACATAGGGATAATATGGCGTAACTATGCTATAGAATAATTTCAAGTCTTAAAATCTTTTAGATTTCATTTTATGCCAAACTTTATTAAATAACAAGCATATAATAGAAGAGCATTCTATAGTTCTTTGTATATTTCATTGTCGTAAGTGACAAAAGCATTATTAACATAAATAAATACTATCCAATAAAAACATTGTTCCATAAATATTTAATCTTTTCCTTCTAATCATTACGTTATTTATTATTATGTACCCTAAATATATTACGAAAATATTAGTATTAATGCATAACATTATTATTGACTTGAATATGATCATACATAATACAGTAGATGATCTTTCCTAACTAACGTATTTATGTACCTGTTGTAAAAAGGCAACATAAACAGTTTGAGTCCCAACAAATATACCTAGTGTCGCTACCATTTAACATGTACGCTAAAAACCTAATTGCAGAACTCAAAATTATCTTAACATATGTCATAAACAAGGCTAATAGTACAATTATAAATATCGAGAATATTCTCTAACTTTTTTGACACAAAGAGATTGACAATGCTATTATAAAAGTTACCATCGAGAACCTAGTTAAAAAATATAAAGTTAAGTTGATATATATAATACTCCAGTGCAATATTCCCTTCTACCAATACTGAAAATTGCGGCATCATATTTCTACACTTTCCCACCTTACTGTTGCCAACCTAAAATGCAACACTATTTGCAATTGAGACGAAATAAAGTTAATTTTGAAATGTATAACATTATAACATTATGGATAATATTGGAAAGTTCTAATCTAATAACACTCTCCTATTTTGATATTTACTATACTCATCTAACCACAATACTACAAAAAATTAAAGTTAATTTTGTTAAGTATAAAGTTCAAGCATAACGCCTAATATCAATAACACAGAAAATTTCTGACATAACAATACTCTCATTTTAAATTAAATCAAAGGCGAAGTTTTATGCAAGTAATTTATAATTAAATTTGATAGATAAAGACCAAAAACGAATTTTGAAAAGTTCCAATAATTTACATTTAAGTCGAAAATGAATTTATCCTTACATTATCTTAATATGTCCGTTACGCCGACGCTTAGTCCTACATGGTCTCAGCAACGTCTGAGAGTGACGTGTTCTTCGACGGATGGTCTTTTATATGGCGCACACTCGTCGAACAGGAGAGGCACAGGGGAGGGGGGTGCGCGTGGCAGAAGAACATTCTCCATTATTCCGGCAAATACTGGCAGTTACCCTCTTCTTCTAGTCTTTTCTCTTGGGCGGATTGAACATGGTAGAGGTGGTGGTGGTCTCTAGCGGCGAGATGTGGCACTAGGCTCCTTGTTGACAGTTGCTAGCGTGTGTTTTATGTGGTCGGTTGTTTGTTTTTTCGAGGTGCTTAGCCAGGTCGGTGATATAGGGTAAGTGATGTTTATGATTGACTGGCCCCATTCTGTTTACTTGGAGAAATAATTGCTACATAGTGTACATAGTTTCGTATCTCGGAATCACTAACAACTTCAATAATACTTTTTACTCTCCTCTCATATAATACTTGTTGATAAGCTTTGTAATAACCATCCATATTCAATTTACTTACTGTCGTCTCGAATCTTTTACGGGCCATATTGTAATTGGAAGGCATGGGTGGATGGCCCTCTATCCAAGGCATGTGGACTTCATATCGGTCATACGAGTTCACTGTTACCGTCTCAATGAAGTTATCCTTAGATTCTCACTCAATTTCTTGTCTTGACTTCTTCTCTCCTGGATCCGAGGTTTCTAGCACATCCAGATTCTATAAATCGGCAATATTGGAATTAGCAGCAAACATTTCCGTCACCATCATGGCGTTACTCTCACATGCTTCTCCTCTGGGGACCTTACCATAAGAATCCAGCCCAGTATTGTTTCAACTGCAACAAGATCACAGTGTAGAGTGTGACGCTGACCGGTTAGCAACTTTCTGACCACATCAGCACTTATAAGAACCTCTTTAGGAGCAAGACCCTCAATACTGTCTGTAATTTTTATGTGGTTGTCCCGTAGTTCTTGTGTCCAGAAACCTTCACTGACATGTAATATGTTCCCACATATTAATTGCTGTTCCAATGATTGGAAATTACAAGCATATTTGCCATCCAGGCTGCCTAACTGGATCTGATAACATTCAAGTTCAAACAGAGCTGTTTGAACGCCACCAAGCAATGCATGGATAATTTTGTCACTCTTTAATACAGAATAGCCCATCTCCAGAGCTGCACTCCTCAAAATGTAGGGTTTCTGCAACCCTGTGTCAATAACAGCACGAACACGGCGCTCAGTTTCAACACCCCTTAGTGAAAATACAAGAGTATGTAGAAATAATTCAGTAATAGTATGGTTAGATAAAGCATTCTCAACTACTGGGGTTGTCAATGCTTGATTGTTTTCAGCTATGGGTTCAGGGGATTTATTAAAACCTTCTTTGTTGGAAGCAAGATTATGACATATCAGAACAAGATGCCTTTTCCCACAGATTGCACACCTTAAACTAGCTTTGCACCTTAGAACTGTGCTCCGTCCTCAAATATAAAAAGCAGCATTCATTAATATTCAATATTTGTCGCTTTTCATTATGTCATTTCTGTGCCTTAAAACAATCTTAACTTGCATGACCTTTGTCACAAAACACATAATTTCTTATCCTTTTAAGAGTAACTCTAATATTTATTAGTCCAGCGGCAGTAGGCACACTATCTTCAACCTGGTACTGGCCTCTCTTCTTTCTTGTTGATCTATGGTCCACTCTTACTCCAAAACCAGCTACAGCAAGGGAAATATTCTTCTAGTTCCACTTCATTCTTCATGAAAATCATGATATCACTCAGCCTACTTCTGATTGTTCCTTCTTCGTCAGGAAGTGCTGTATCAGTAGATCTAGAAGTGTTGGAGTTCCTCTGCCACGCACGTAAAAGTTCCTCTGGCATGCATGATTCTACCAAGAGGTACAAAATAGCAGCACACTTGTAGGTTGTAACACCAAGAGTACCCAATGCTCTCAAGTAGTACTCAATTTTGTTGTAGAGTGTGGAAAGTCAAATTCTCTTTGATGGTTGCAATTCACTGTGTAGTAGCCTACTAGCTTTAGCAACTCTATAACATCTATGATAGAATCGACGCAACCAAATCGTGACTTCATGAATTTTCTTGAATTGACTCCAGAATTTTAAACAATCCCTCACATCACCACCAAACCTCTTTAGTTCAGTCACTGGAAGCTTAAATTTTCTCTTACATGCGGTGTTTATGCTAACACTTACACTCGTGACATTATCATCACTACTCGTGTTCATAACCTTCAAAATTTTATTCTTACACACATTACATTTCATCACATATTCATCAGCAGCTTTAATTTCTTTATCTAAATCCAACAATGTTTAATATGTTTCTAGCATGATGTTGAATATGTCTTTGCCTATCGCATTTAATTCAGTAAACTTCTGCTCCAACAAGTCATAACAAGATTGTACATTTACCTTGTCTATAATCTGCAACACAAGTTCTTCATTAAGTTTCAATAATGCATTAGTAAATGCACTACGCAAAGCAGCACGGGCTTTTTTTCTTAATTTGCATGATTAGGCCTACAATAGAGTATAGCTCACAACTCACTCTTTTAAAACATAACTGTCCTGTCATGGTCGCGATAAAATCTAAATTAAATTTAGCTACCCACCAAGAATAGTTATCACATAGTTACTCTTCAAAAGAAGTGAAATAAAACATAAACTACGTTCACCGAGTCTTAACTATGATTGCATTTTTGGCTTTAATAATACTTCATCGATAAATAAAAATCAAAGACTAAAACAGATATGAGCAAAACATAAACATCACTTAAATAAGAAAAGCTAGACTTCACAGCCCTCTTAATCAACTAAAATAACTAAATTCAATAGTTCCAAGTCCTTCAAACTTATTTCAATTCCTAACACTAATCAAGAATGCAGGGGTCCGTATATAGAACAAACTATTAAGGAGAAAAAGCATAATTATATTTAATAGAAACACTACTACAACATTATAATTGTCAGAACATAATAATTCGTGCCTAAATACCCAGGCTGTACACTGTTGCACTCTTGGGGTAATCTTGTTACCTAACTATTGTAAATCAAGTAGGTCTTGTTTTGTTAATTGTTTTAAAAATGAAAAATTATCGCAAACAATTCTACTTAAACACTTTTAAAGGTTATGGGCTCAGGATTAGTTCCTAATACGTTGTTGGTTCCCTAAAGATAAAACGAATCAGTTTTGTAGTATTTTGTTGCTCGAGCTATTCATGCTGCCGGTGGTGTTAGCGTCGCAAGAAATCTAGCTCCTTTCTTTTTTGTCTGTCCAAAATATTGTTGAAAGGGATTACTCGTAGTAATAATAAAAATAATCTATCAATAATCATCGTTGAATGAAATATGTCAACTCCGAGTCCATTTATGTTGAAAAGAACCTTTAGATTTAGTTTACCTCCTTTGTATGTGCCAGATATTATCAATAGGCCAAAAAACATTTCATTTCGACTTGATTAGTTTCCCGGCATTAGCTTTTGTTTATATATAAACTTTCAATATATTTTTTTTTAGTATTTATACAATCTGTAATTAAATTTTGCAATGCCGTTATCAATAAGAAGATCAAAACATTCTTGTGGGGTCTTGGCTAATTACAAACATGTTTGTTTCCCGGTAAATGGGTGACTAAATTATATTTGCTTGTCCTGACCGATGTAGAAGCTAATTGTCTCTCCCATTTCATTTTACTATTCTTTCTCGTCCAATATTTGGGTTTACTTAGGGGTAAAGATGAAGAATGATCACAAACAATTCTACTTAGACGCTTTTAAATTAATTATGTCAACGAACAGCTGTTAAATACTGTGTAACAAAGAGCAGCGATAAAAGGTCAGATGACTTATATAAGAGTGTTGCCTCAAAAAAACAAAACAAAATAGAAACATGAATACCTAAACGTATTTAATGTCTTGTCTTAATGTGCATAGCTTATATGCTCAAATGATAAATATCTTACTTTTATTAAAACCAATATAAGAATTGTATAACAACATAATCTTATCAGAATATACACAAAATGATTGATAGCTATATATTCTAATACCTATATCAAATATTTTACTCGTATTTGTACTCTCTTACTTATGAAACTGGCTTGTATATCCTTCAATGACATCTTTCTTCACTCAAGTGTATGCTATACACTGTTTTCTAATTATAACACATTTATGGACCAGACATGTTTTCAAACAAGAACATTGAAATACACCGTTAGATCTGTCCCCTCAGATTCAAGCAAACGACAAACTTGAGCGTTACACTTTGGTCCTTTGTAAGGCATATGTTTATGTGTATACAGCGTAGTATAGAGATAAATGGATATACTTGACTGGGACTTTCCTTCGGCTTTGCTTTAGCTTGATTGGCATTTTGACCGTTTCTAGCATCGTTCTTGCATACCAACTTAATTTTTACTTGGTCAAGCCGGATTTGGATGAACTTGATTGCCAGATAATGATAGATATGATTTTTCCGCATGGGGAGTAATGCTATACCTGCCTACCAAATGTAGATTTTATACTACACCCAAAAGTTTTTTACTAATTTATGCCACTCCTCCTATTTTTAGATTGTTATGGTTATTTGGGGTGATCTTTCTACCTTCCCGTCATTAAATGTGATTTATAAATTATGTTTAACGATGAACTAATCCGTCGTTTATAAACCAGTAATCCTGAAGCCCTAATATATATATTTTATTGCCTAAAAGTAGTATTATATTATTTTAAAAGTATTACAAAGTTTAATGAGACTGAAGAGATATTTTAAAACCATATAGCTGGCATAAATGGAAAATATGGGGGAAGACACTTTTTATTATTTGGATTTGGATGCTGATACATGTGTGTGTATAGCAAATTGGGAGATAATGTTATACCAATCCAGTTTGTGTTTCAATATAATGCATTTACATTTAATAATTATTTATTCCATAAATATTAAAAAAAATTTTTTTTGTGATTGAGAAGAAACAATTTATTCAATTTAACTTCACTCAAATAACATACTGTTAGTCCAACTGGTGCAGCTGTAGAATCAAATTAACACAGAAAAACCTCTTATTAAAAATAATAAATTATTGTCAAAGGCATATACGTAGTTAAGCGCTTTTAGGTGTGGCAAAGAGACGAGCAAGGTTTATAATTACCTTGTTTTGAGATATTTTCGTATAGGTAGCGTTCAGGTGCTATTGTTGTCAAAGTTTTCTAGGCTCTACACGTTTAAAATGGCTTCCGTTATTATAGATTTACTAAATTGTCGTCTACTTAAAGACACTTGAAAGTGACAGTTTAACGTTCGTTATATTATTAGTATGTGTAATTTCGTTATAGTAAAAATCTTCAACGCTGCGATTGAATATACATTTTGCTTACGTCATTTAAAATATTTATGTAACTATAAAACTTTGTTTTTTCAAGTAATGTGTTAAATATATAGATGGGAGTGCGTGTTGGAACCTTTATCAGGATATTTCAATAAACAGGCCTAAAATGCATCCAATACGGCGCCGTAAAAAGCGGCCAAACTACGGTATTCGTACTGTAGAAGTGAGCAGAGGTAAGAATGGATTTGGCTTCACAATATCAGGCCAACAGCCGTGCATACTCAGTTGTATCGTCGCAGGCAGCCCAGCGGAAAAGGCTGGCCTTCGTCCAGGGGACTACCTTGTGGCCGTGAATAGCCAAAGTGTGAGTAAAGTACCTCATGACGATGTGGTTCGTATGATCGGTGGATCCTCTGGTATTCTCAATCTGCAAATAGCGGAGAATTATTATTCTGACAGTTCGGATGAAGATGTTATATTACCCACAAGACCGAAGCCAAGATATATCCATAAGCCTCGCCAACACCATCGTGGGACTACAACCCAACAAAGTCGAGCAGCCAAAGTTGTAAGGGACTTACGCACCGGTGCAATGTTTGAAGAACAGCAGAGAGAAGCGGTTACACTACCAACAGTCACAACAACTCGAGTGGCCTGTAAATCTACACCCCCCTTGCCACAACGTTGGGAACCTGCGCCTGTCCCACCTCCTAGAATATATCCCCCACCCCAGGGGAAAGTTGACAGTGTTGAATACAGAGCCATAGTGGGATATTTGGGAACTATCGAAATGCCAAGAGAACTTCAACCTGGAAGTAGACTTCAAGTTGTCCGAGGTTGCATCAAGAGGCTGCGAGCAGAGAAACGAGCTCACACGCTGGTCCTCATGAGTGTTGGTACAAGGAGTCTCGTGCTCACCAACTGCAACCAGTCCATCCTTGCAGAATATCCAGCGGAGAGAGTCACCTTTTGCGGCTCAAGTTCTTATGACGAACAGAAATATTTTGGACTGGTCACATCCGCAAACGTTGACACAGACGATAGCGGTGAGTCTGTTCCGAGCAGTTCGTGCCACGTGTTTGCAGTTGAGCCAAGTCTTCATGGGTCCCACAGTCAGCACTCGGTGAAGGCTGACACATTCAAGCTGTGTTGCGGCGTAGACCCGGTGAGCGGTCTGTGTCGAGAGTTCCCGGGATCTTCAGAGTCAGTTATTTTGGCTGTGAGGACTCTGTATGTGGGACGGGAAGGTAGTACCCAGGAAGAGCACCTTGTGGCCAACTCTCCACAACCCAGCAATGCGGGTAGCACGGCAACGACCACTTCTAGTAATAGTGATTCTGGTATCGGCTTCAGGGATGACTGCGGTGGGAACCAATCTGACAGGTTAGAATTTGGTTTTCTCTGGTCAGCATGATCAGACCAAACTTTCAACTTATTGGCCAGTTCAAATTAATCTCAGTTACTCCTTAAATGTTTAGTGGAAATGATGCCTGATCTGTCAATACTATCCATAGGCCTACCTACGAGGAAACGGCGAATCTAATGATTCTATATTTATTTGAAATATTTTTCTTACACCATTTAGACACGTAACCATACTAGACCAATACGTCGTTTTGAAGGATAGGCTAAGTTTGTTTGGAAAGGAACCTAATAATATATTTGGGCGTGGTAGGGCCTAGGCTTTATCCATCCCATTTTAGACTCTCTTATGATACAACGTTTGAATATTTTATTCACTTTATCATGCACACAAACACATTTAGAATCAAATGACATAAATATTTAGAAATTTTAACACTTTTATTAAAGACAACATTCAAACGAACTTGACAACACATCACCCAAATCATTTCTAAAATTTAAATATTGACACTGACTGGTAGCTATCTCGTGATACTCTGAACTTGACGAATGATGTCATCCAATGATTATTTGCATCAAACTTATAACTCTCCACACTAAAATGGATATGTCATTGTTTGATTATTAATTATTACATTGAATAAGTTATTTTATCCATAGCTATAAATTAAATTTACTAACACATGAAAGGTTAGGTTAAATTGGGTTGGGAAAGTGTCATAATAATCAATATACTAAACTTGTCTTGGTATTTCCATGATATCGTCAATATTATGTTTAACTACTTCTAAAATATATTCGCTACGGATACTTGTGGTCACTTTCATCAAGTCAAATCGCTTAAAGTTAAATTTACTACGAAGTGAAGTTAATTGGGGTCGCTGTAGACAGTTTTTATACCTTTGTAAAGAGAGTAAATTCTGTTTGGGGCTTAGTACACATTGGCTCCACATTGTTTTATATCGGCCGACAGAGGATACCCCATTGCTAAAGTGAGTGTCAGCATTTTAAAATTTAATTTAAAAGTTTTGGTTTGCTTTTTAGGTTCAAATGGATTTTAAAGTCTGTTTAGCGTAGGAATTGTTTTCTGAAAGGCCTTTTTCCCTACCAGAAATCTATTATTTAGTAGTATATTGGTAGGAAAAAATACCTTTCAAAGAGTAATTCCTACCGTGAATGAAGTATACTTGTTTTTATGTTTGGAAAAATGTAAAATCGTTAGTGGATATATGAAAGTACGTACAGCACAACTCGTGCAATTTTACAACCTTTTCAACAATACCGGTACCTATTTCATTTGTTCCTGCATCAGAGTTGATTTGGAATTGTTGTTCATAACAAAGTCTTTTAAAACCTTGCATTGCCTACTATTGGATTCCTTGCATTTCTATGAGTGTAATTTTAATGATCTTTGGATTTTAGGCTCATATTATATTTAGGCTAAATTATTACATAGCCTAGGGCCTAATAGTACTGGTTGACCTTCTCATTATTGCCACCAAATTAATTTTCACAATATTTTTTTTGTATTTTTAAAACAAACTTAAGTCAATATTTGATGTGCTATTTTAGACTTTGTTCAGGTTATGCCCTAGGCTGAATTAATCAAGTTAATTTTAATTTTAGAAATGATTAAAATACATGGATGGCTCCTTAGTTTAGCACATAAGTTACAGTATTCGTTAGCCTGATTAAAATATATTATTTTGGGTTCTCTCTTCATTTTAAGCACATTTTATTGTACTTGTTAGGCAGAAGTACAATAGGCCTCTATATTTTTTCCATACTTGAGAATTCAGTTGGCAGCTACATTATGCTGCGAGTACAATTTTTTTTTCTCTTTTAAATAGGCCTAGGCCTACTCGAAAGTTTCCTACTTTTACAATGTTAATTTTTAAGGTGGTCTTCAAGTCCTGTCATCTATTATATTGGTTTCCTTTTTAGGCCAAATTCATTTTTCATAGGCTTCACCATTTTTAACAAACTTCCTACTCAATGATCATCTATCACAGATTTGTGCCAAGCAGAAAAAATGCTTAAAAAACTACGTTCCTCCTTCATAACATATGACCTGATATCATACAGGAGCCATGTTGATTTAAGGCTACACACTAATTATTTATCTTTAAAAACATTTTCCTTAGCAATTGCTAGGCCCAGGCTGTGACCGGTTTGTTTTGAATGTATTCAGATCGGACCAGGAACGGCTCTAAACAAATTATTTTAATAGAATAACTCTAGAATTACATTTTGTGACAGCTGGTTCATGATAATCATTCAGAGATATGTCTTCAAATTTGATAATAAACAGCAAAATGACATTTTTGACCATTTTTAACTCTAAGGCTGTTTGAAATAACTTTATTATTTCATAAAATAAAATCTTCTTTGTTATTATTTTATGATCTTTAGTCTTCTATGGGGACATGTCTCTGTGTTGTATGTTGCACCAGCTTCGGGTCTGACTTGTTTGAACTACATATTGCCGGAAGGTTTGTGACATTTTGAATTATTACAAGGTGTCTACCATCCGGGAAAACTGGAACTAGCTGACAATTTGAAGTGATCAGGGAAAAATGGGAATAAGTCGGGAATCTGGGAAAATGTTGTTTCACTCGAAATAGGAAATATAATAATCAGTAAATAATAATGTTATTCAAACTACTGTAGTTTTTTGTTTGTAGCTGTGTAATATGTATTTTATAATTCCTAGTAAACAATGTTAATACAGATTTAAAAAAACTGTTTATTTAAATTTTAAAACTTATTACTATACATAAAAAAAAATTAATAAAAATGAGGGGGGCGGGGGGAAGTTAGAAGGATATAACTTACTTTTTAGTCAGGAATTTTAGGAAATGATCAGGGTAAATCGGGGGAAAAGTTCGGGAACTTCATTGGTCAAGCTGGGTAGACACCCTTTATTATTATTATTATTATTGAAACTTTTTGTGGGATGATCAACAATAAGTGGTAAGCTACCAATAGAATTAATAAAATTGAATAAAACAAATTGATAAATTAGGTAGTATTGCTTGTTTAACATAGAGTGTAATTTATATGATGAGTAAATATATAGATGGATATATTATTGTTAATTGTGTCAAAAAATGTGGAATTGAATTAAAATGAGCCATGTGAGAGTACTTGATTGTGGTTTGAATAGGTTTTGATTGTGATGGAGGGAGAGCTAGAATTGTTGGAATGGGGATTACTTTTTAGTTCAACAATACCATGAAGTTATTAACTAGACCTACAACTGTTATTACCTGACCTGTACATATTGATATTATTTTATTTTAAAAAGATCCGAGCCTGCTAGAAATACCAATCAAAGTTTTCATTTTTTTTTAACTCTAGCTTAGTCTTAATTATCTCTTTTGTTATTGATGACACTCGTTACCAAAATTAACATAAACTTGGTTATACTTTAAATCTATTGTGGTTTACCTCGTCTTACCTCGTCTCACCTCGTCTCACCTCGTCTTACCTCGTCTTACCTCGTCTTACCTTGTCTCACCTCGTCTCACCTCGTCTTACCTCGTCTCACCTCGTCTTACCTCGTCTCACCTCGTCTCACCTCGTCTCACCTCGTCTCACCTCGTCTCACCTCGTCTCACCTCGTCTCACCTCGTCTCACCTCGTCTCACCTCGTCTCACCTCGTCTCACCTCGTCTCACCTCGTCTCACCTCGTCTCACCTCGTCTCACCTCGTCTCACCTCGTCTCACCTCGTCTCACCTCGTCTCACCTCGTCTCACCTCGTCTCACCTCGTCTCACCTCGTCTCACCTCGTCTCACCTCGTCTCACCTCGTCTCACCTCGTCTCACCTCGTCTCACCTCGTCTCACCTCGTCTCACCTCGTCTCACCTCGTCTCACCTCGTCTCACCTCGTCTCACCTCGTCTCACCTCGTCTCACCTCGTCTCACCTCGTCTCACCTCGTCTCACCTCGTCTCACCTCGTCTCACCTCGTCTCACCTCGTCTCACCTCGTCTCACCTCGTCTCACCTCGTCTCACCTCGTCTCACCTCGTCTCACCTCGTCTCACCTCGTCTCACCTCGTCTCACCTCGTCTCACCTCGTCTCACCTCGTCTCACCTCGTCTCACCTCGTCTCACCTCGTCTCACCTCGTCTTACCTCGTCTCACCTCGTCTCACCTCGTCTCACCTCGTCTTACCTCGTCTCACCTCGTCTCACCTCGTCTCACCTCGTCTCACCTCGTCTCACCTCGTCTCACCTCGTCTCACCTTGTCTTACCTCGTCTCACCTCGTCTCACCTCGTCTCACCTCGTCTTACCTCGTCTTAACTCATCTTACCTCGTCCCAGCTGCCCTTAATGAGGTTCAGACGAGGGAGAGGAGTCTAGAGAAAGTACGTGTGGAGGCAGAGCTATAAATAATTTAGAATAAAACACCACAATTTACCTGGTTGGACATCAAACCCAAACCTCTCAATCAGGGACAAAAATACGAGTCTGACGTCTTTGTCAGCATGCCCATTGTCATGATAGAACTGCATGGTTCTTACAGGTAAGCATGCTTGGTGTCAGGTTATTGGGTTTCAAAATTCAAATATTGGTCCTGGTCAGTTCCATGAAACTAGTTTATAATCATGTTAACCATATTATTTGATAGATAAAATACTGTAGTTTTATAGTTTATAAACACTTTAGCAAAAATAATGAGTTATCAAAGTGTAAATTACTATCAAACATAAGTCACATTATAAGCAAACCCTATTTGCATAAAAGCATTGCCTTTTATGGTAGTCAAAAATGGTATTTAAACGAGTTATAAGCCATTTAAATTGTGATAAAAGTTAACATTTAGACTAACTAGATAAGTCAGACGTGATTTAATAAAAATAAGTCAAATCTGGGGTGTCCAGAACAGTTTTCCCCGTACTCATCAACATTCTGTTACCGTTAAATGGCTAATCGTTGTTCTCTGAGAGGAAATAATATTTTTAGAAAGTTTAAAAGCTGTATGCAATAATAAATTTGCCCACAGATAATTTACTGATGTTTAAAAAAAAGTACAACAATTTATTAGACCTATATTTAACGGTAACAGAATTACATCTAAAAGTAAAGAAATGACAGTCACTAGAGATCGAATAATATTAGTTTTATGTTCTATTAGGCTCAGTGATGAATGAAGTTTACATACTCATACATTTAAGTTATGTTTTATGGTTTAAAAAAAATGTTAATGAAATGTATGCATAGGTCTACCATACTTTAAAAAGAAATATTTTGGAAACAAACATTATTGTTGAGACTTGATTGGATCCATGGTATGTGACTTAAGAAGAAGAAAGTTGTGTTTTCACAGTGCAATACGCGTTCTGAAATATCCTTAAAGCATGAGTACCCTTTGGATAAAATATTGATGAAAACTGTTGTGAAATGGGAACAGTAGGAGAAAATGAACCAAAGAGTCACTCTTCAAGACATGGAAGGAACAGTGGAGCATTGTCTTGAAGGTCTCCAAAAGTAAAAACATAATTTTTTAGCTCACACTATTATTAAACGCCATCAGTCTAAATTTTTGAGAAAAAAAAAAGACAAGCTAGTAAAGAACACGTAGTTATTCAAGTGGAATTTTCAGAAAACTACACAAAATGAAATTCAAAGTTCACATTGGACCAAGTCACGAACTACCATTTTCACAGCTTATGTATGGAATGAGAAAAACACAGGATACCAATGTGTAATAGCTAGAACACAATAAATATAATGTTCATAGCTTTCCAGATAAGCTTGTGACCCATGTTATATCAGTTGACCCAAAGATAAAGACTATCACATTCTTCAGTGATGGTGCAGCAAGTCAATCTAAACAACGATCTTTGTTTGCCACCTTAAGATTTTATAAGGAAAACTATAATGCCACGTCCCATGGCAAAGATGTTGTTGATGGAATGGGAAGCACCTTAAAACATACAGTTTGGACAACATGTAAAGCTGGGAATATGCTGTGCGTAGTGCTAATATGTTTGTAGACATTGTCCTAATATAACACTGATCCTTGTTCCTGCCCAAGGTATAGAGACCAAGAGCCTTCTTGCAGTAACTCCTGTTGCTCCATTTAATATCAAGTATCAGCGTTATTCTTTGTCCCCAAGTTCCGAGATGAAGTTGCAATTCCTCTCATCAGAAATACAAATGTCTCAATCATATTTCTTCTTTGTTTCAAGGAGACTTTGCTTTGGTTTCTTTTGCTGGAAAAAAGTGTCAACGATTCTTTGCAGGACGAGTAACACAAGTTGATGTTTGTAGTACAGAATGTTATGAAATGAGAAAAAGTGATCAATGTGCAAACTTTTACTTTCTTCAGAGGACGACAAGAATTGCGTAGCAGCAAGCCAAGTCATTAGTGAATATTGTCACCTAATATTGATAGCAGGGATAGGTACCTTTTACACACACCTATCTATGAAGCACAATTCTGTCACCACAAAATGGTCATTTCATTACTTTTGAATTAAATTTTTTAAATAAGTAAATATTTACATTAAATTTAACTTCTAATACATCATTGTATACCTGATAAGTTTGTCTTAAGTGGTCTAAATTTGGTAGCTTCTACATGTGAGTGGTTGGGCTGAGTTTGTACTCTTTTCATGTTAAGTCAGATAATTGTGTTGAAACTATGTCATTCTGTTACCAACTAATAATTAATTAATAAATCATATCATAGTGCAAAAAATAAATCAAAGTGATTAAAATAAAGTTTATGTTGTTTTGTAAAGAGTTTGATAGAAATTTGATTCATTAGAATTGTTGTTCTTATCAAATTTTCTTTAAAATATTACAAAATAATTAAACATTGTCATTGCGTTATTCGCGGAACTGGCCTCCTACTTCCTATGCTCATCTTCAATGAGCTGACACGATCTTACTAAGCAAGGTACAATACATAACTACCCGAAATAACATGTTTTAATACCTGCCTAGGCTCTTAGCAAGCAGCCTCTACTAAACTATCCATACCCATCTTATGTCACGCACACACACACGCACACACACACACGCACACACACACAC
>CABFOV010005547.1:0-13545 GCA_902141375.1 Timema poppense
CTTTTTACTTCTCTATATGTATGTATGTGCACCCCTGGGGCTACAATGGTTGATGTTGGTGAAACCACAAACAACCAATAATTAAACCCCAAAAGTAATAGGACTTGGTGCAGACTGCGCCATGATTCAGACTGCGCCATGATTCAATTTTAACACAGAAATTTGTCATAGTTTATTTGAATTCTCTTTATTATTCAAAATGGCTGATACGGAAAGTAGGAAACGAAAACGAAATTTGATCTATAATTATTATCAGAGAAATGCAAATAAAAATACACACATATGTAAAGTTTGCAAAATAATATTATAAACTCCACGATGTAAGTAAAAATTAAAACTTAATTGATACGTTACTAAGTTTATCAGTAAGCCTGTGTGCATTAATTATTAATATAGCCCTTAGGTAGCAAATAAGGACATTTTCCTGGTCCTTGTTACTGACAAGATCAAGAAAAATAATTAATTAAAAAATTTAAAGTAGTGTTAAGTGACAACAAAAATCCTAGGTTGCTTCGTTTTCGACTTCATCTTTTCTTCGTAAGTTTCAAGTTTCAAGATTCACTTTGACTTCGCTTCGCATTTTAAAAATGACCTTCACACACCTCTACTCTTTTATTTGATACAAACGATCAATAGAAAGAAACAATTCCTTCTATAAAAATTTGTGTTATTTAAACTTTAACACTATAGTAAAATGTCTCTCCCTTTGTATTAAAGCTCCACAAAGATAGGGATCATAGAAAAATAGTTTTCCTAATATTATATAATAAATGAGTGTATCTATATTTTTGTATCGGAATGTTGACATTACTCTAAACACAGTATTGAGTTGTTAAGTTAATCTGCAATATTTGGCTTTAGAAGAAAATAAAGTTAGCAGTTTGAAGTTATTTTGTTTGAATTGTGAATCAGTGGCAATGTTATATAATATATTTCATATATGGCATGTCTAATGGCTGGCTAATGAGAAAACTTCCTTTTATCATCATAAAACAAAGATCACCGGAATATACATTTCCTACCCTGGAACATAATTACTATAGTGTGGATGATTCTCCAAACAAATCAAATGTAAGTTTAAATGGATATAATATATTTATAAATACTAATAAAATCTAATTTAGATTATTTGAGTTTCACGTGGTTTTCGTCTGCCATCTAAATTCTTAAAATATAATATTTAATGCAATGATTATTTTTGGCTAAGATATTGTATGCAGTTTATTTTACTATCACACACGAAACACTTCAAAACGGCTTCCATGTATCAAGGTAGAAAATATTGAGGTGGAATTCAAACAACTTCTGAAATAACTCAAACCAAACATGCAAATTATAGTTAACAAGTAGAAAATTGTTTTGTAAAGGCCAGAAAGAGGCAAACACGTGCTGTATGTGTATTTTGCCAACAACCCAGTCACGTGCGAACATATTTGATAGTCTCACTTGTCAGAATAACGACGAGTATATTTTTTCGCTAAATTATATGCCAGTATGCTAATCAAGTAGGAGTTGATATGAAGGCATCGTGTGAAGGGGTTACTAGATGTTTACGTCGAAATAAAGAACGGGCGTTTTGAGAAGGGAAGGGGGGTAATTTGTCAAATCCCCTACAACACCTGCCATGCGGTAATGAGATGTTGGAGTGATTACGACCTCTAGGTAACTCTGAGGAAAGACTTATCTCACTTCACCCCGCCTACCAACGTAAGAGACAAGAGAATCTCTTTTTACTGAACTTATCCCCGTACACGCAATATTAACACTATCAATCCTCAGTTCTTAGAAGAAGGTGGGGGGTGTCAAAGATAACAGCGGAGCTACCAACATATCTGCTACACGACCAAATATTCCTAGTCTCACATGTTTGCTGTATTATCGTTTAGAGACACCTGTTTTAAACACATCCTATTTGCAGAGTAGGTATAGTGATTAGCACGCCTGACTCTGAGCTACAAGTTCGAGAGTTTGACTGGGTAAGAATCTCAGTAAGGTTCACCGGAGGAAGTCCAATCCTCTAGCTCTTTGACAACCACCGTGTTGAAATCTAAACAATATTTCATGAATAAGAACTCCACCAGTTTGTGTATAGCTTATAGAAAACATTGTTTTATATACATTTTTAAGGACACATGTTCAAACCTAAAACAAATAACTGTATTGATTGTTCCAAATATTATCTACGAAGTAAAAATATTGCTTTGTCTATAAATAGTTTTGTTTGTTTTCATTGTTTGCGATGTATTTTACTACCTGTCCGGGACAACCGTATATAATTAAACCAATAGGCCAGGGGATATTAATAATAATAATAATAATAATAATAATAATAATGTTTCTCTGTGCTACATCATTCGTAGAACAGTAGTGGAAAGATAAGCCCATAGTAATGTACCGCTGCCCAAAGGACGCCCGAATGTACTAATCTTACATCCTTTCCATGGAGGCTTTCTACACTGTCCCGACCCGCCTCGGTGGCGTAGTTGGCTAACGCGCTTGCCGTGTTAAAGCTCGACTGATGAGGACGGAGATATCGAGGTTCGAGTCTCAGTTGGGTAAACTGGGGTGGTTTTTCCTAAATGGTTTTCCACTCTCCCTTCACGCAAATGCGAGTTCACTTCCTCTAATTCAACTTTCCCAATTCCTAATCAATTAGAGTAATTATTACTTAAAGCGTATAACCCGAACGGGTAGTAAGACGTGGTGCTAAATATTATTATTATTACACTGTCCCGGTGAGGTGATGGTGATAGAGAGTATGGGGTTTTCAGACCAATGAAAACTATTAAACCTAACTTAACCTTAACTAACCAAACCTTGGTGACCGTTGGGGCAATCACCCTTTCGAGAAAAATACCCAAGGTACTAGCCGGGAATTGAGTCAAGGACCCTAGGCTCCTAGTCAGGTGCACTGACCACTACACCCACGGGGCTGGCTAGGCTAGGGGATGAAGAAGGGAGATCTTATAAAAATGCAACAGCATTTAGATTGCTAAAGAGAGAGAGAAAATCGCACACTAAAGCTGGGGCAGAGACTCGAATACCAACCCTCTACCCAACGGAACATCATAATGTATGAGCTCGACATTTAGTCCGTGTGCCCACCGACGCGGGTTAGGCTTGTTTGTTCATGGAAAACTTTCCTCGTGCATGAGCTAGGACAATGACATTGTTTTTGAAATCGAGTACTCATCTCTGAAACCTTAAGACACGAAAACCACTCAAGATGGTGGTAAATCCCCCAAATCCCTCAAAACGACACGATTCCCATGTGCCTTACCTGTCTAGGAGCTGGTCGAAGATCCTGCACACAAGAACGAGCCGGCTGGTCCAATATTGGTCCAGTACCTGAACATACAAGAATAGACCGTGAAAAACTACCATCGAACATTTGGAAGTGACAAATACACTTAGATTAGGGAGGAAGGGTCTAACTAGCTGTAAACCAATCCAAACCTTTACTTGAAAACACACCTAGCCTATATTCCTCATACATCCTCTAGTTTAAACAAACCTTTAAAAAGGGAGTGATATTCACAGCAAATCTTCAAAATATAATACCTATTACATTAATTAAAAAATGTATTTAATAAATCACATTTTCATTAAACTTTATAATATTAGTTCACTAAAAATATTTTGTTTGTTGACCCAAAAGATTTCTTTGGAATCAATAAAGAAGGAAATTTAGATAAATCTAATATAATACAATTTCTTGAATTGACTGTAATATATTGCGTCTATCAAAACTGATTTAAAACTAATCTTTCATTCATTTGATAGTATTTTAGAATAGCTGTAAGATATTATGATAGTTTTTGAGTTTGTTGTAGGGTGTTATGACTTGATGTAAGATATTACGATAGTATTTTGACTAGCTATAAGGTATAACTTTAGTATTTCGACTTTCTGTTAGGTATTTTGATAATATTTGGACTTGTTGTAAGGTATTAAAATAGTATTTGCACCTATAAGGTATTATGATACCATTTGGATTTACTTGAGTAAAAGGTATATTTTTGGTAATAGATAAATGTATTAATAAAATAAGTCAAATTTATCTATAAATATTACTTTGTGTTGAGCTCCTTCACGGAAGATTATTCTAATCTGTTGCCTTTGAAATTAATATTTTGCAATTTAAGTTAAAGTCTCAAAGTTTTGCGGAATCATTATTTATGCGTACCCAAGTAACTAAAGCTAAACTTTAATAGGCAACTAAATATCTTACAATAATATAAATAGCTATATCTACCTTGAAATACCTTGGGGAAAGTTTATTTCTAATTTTCGGCACACATTTGGTAGCACTGCTATGTAAAATTAGTGAATTGTCGGGGATTCCCTGGGAGGGGTTCAGGTTTGCGTGTCTTATCACAGTTCCATGTTGGGACGAAACATTGGAAAAACAGCGGGGATCAACTAACTCATGCTCGTGTTTAAATATTCATTATTCAGGCTCGTAAATTGAGTTGGTGGGTGGAAACAACCCTTTATCCTCCCCCTACAAACCCTATTTCTTCAATTCCAGTCATTATGGCGGAATTAAACAGGTGGTGTAAGGTACCATCATGAACTGGCACATTATCACATGTCCTGTGTTAATGAAACAATGGTCTAAGCCTCATATTGTGTGTATCATGAACTATCACATTTCCACGTGTCTTATATTAAATGAACAATGGGCTTATCCTCATTTTGTATATATCATTAAATTTTACAATATCACATGTCTTGTGTTAATGGAACAATTTGTCTAGAGCTAATATTTTGTATATCATGAACTGGTAGATTATCATCTACTCTATATTAATGGAACAAGGGTCTAAGGCTAATTTTGTACTGTATACATCATTTAGGGCCTACTGATGTATTATTTCCTCCGGCTTCAATATAACAAGAACCAAAGGATCTTATTGGCGTCTACTTAGATCAAGCTCAACTTCATTACAATTTCACTGCTCAATCAAGGTGAACGCCGTGCTACAATTTTAGTACGTTTCTTAATCTATAATCATATAATATGTGATAATTTAAAAATAAAATAGAAATATATTTTATGTTTTAAGCTGTTTGCCGAGTAATCTTGTGTAAAATCATAATTTTTTTAGTTTGATTACCATTTCTTAGAAGTTTGAAATCAAGGGCGTACAAAGCTAATTTTTATGGGTTGTCCGCTAGAAAGTTCTACTATGCCTTTAGTCAATAAAAGTTTCTATATGTTTAGTACATATTGCCCTCCCCCTCGTAGGCTTTCAACAAGTTTCAAAGGAAGTGGGGGACTGGACTCCCCAAAATCCCTTCTTCCTATGATTTTTTTTAAATATGTCAAATCAATCTATGATTTGTATAACTTCATGAATTACAACATGTTGTAATAACTAATAACTCTCTATCATTTAATACCCAACATAAAAACCAGCCATAATATATTATTATTTGACCCAAACATATTTGAATACAAAGGCTATAGATATAATATATTCATATTTGCTTTAATACTGGTCTAAATGTCCTATAAGAATTTACTTTAGAGGATCAATTCCCAATTATGAAATAAATTAATAGTTATGTATTCTTGTAAATAAAAAGTCATTTATTACATCTCAGATTTGTATTTCATAGAATCTGGTTCTAGCCCCACCATGAACTCATGAATGAGTGTCAGCTCTAAGGTTACGAGCTAAAAAAAATTATAGAAAATTGGTGTTTTTTTTATTATATCTCTGAGAAAAATTTAACTTATGTACAGGCTCTAATAGAACAGATTGACTAATAAATAATATTTTAGTATTAACTTTCTATTCCGCATACGAATCTAACTAAGATAAAGACTAAAAAAACGCAGATAATAGTACGTTTATTTTAAATTTTCTGCCATTAATTAGAATATTTAGGATGTAGACATTTTAGGCATCAATTAAATTTAAATAAAAACTCCATTGCGTGAGCCCGCAAGCAGACTATACCGACTGTGCTGCCACCGATGTTAAGAGTCATCCATAAACCACGTGACACCAAGTAGACATTTAGCTTGACCCCTCCAACCTGTGCTACGTAACTTTTCACATTAAGAGTAAATAAAATTATTTCATAGAGAAGCTTTTATGACACTAAAAGAGGGATTATGATTTAATAACTCTCGTATTTAGTTTTAAACCCTCAATAAATTCAACGAGTTCTATTACTATACTTTATTATGTTTATTTATGGTATAATTGCACAATCAGATAACTATTTGGAAAATTAACAACTTCTTTTAAAAAGAAGTAGACAACATTATAAATTAAGAATAAAACCTGTGGTAAGTAAAACTGCTATGTATCTCCCCCTCCTTGTAACACCATGCATAATTATATTTGAGATCACCCCTCCAACCCTTAGCAAGGCTGTAGCCAGCCAATAATTTCAGGGGGGAAGTTGGTGGGTACATCCCCTAAATCCTAAACGATAATCAGTTCTAGAAGCTATTTGAATGGTTTTTATGGCAACATAGCCCCCAAATTGCTGAAGGATAGGAAAAATTCTTAATATTAATCACCTCTAGAAGCTTTATAAAGTTGTTTTTTTATGGTGATGCAGCCCCCTAATTTGTACTTGAATCTTAATTTTGAAATTTTTTAAATCATAAATAAAGCCATAAATATTGTATTCATAAAATTTCGGGGGGAGGGGAGGAGTTGAACGCCCTAGCCCCCTCTGACTACTGCCTTGTCCCTTAACGTTGATAGTTTCAACATTGGGGGATAGAAGGTGCATTGTGGTCATCACAACCTCCCATTAATCTCAGTTTCCTAGAGCGAGACTGCTACTTATTTATTCAAGTAGCTCTTTATTTATTCTGATGAGGCTGAGTTTGAGGCCGTTCAAGACCCTCTGATTCACAGATAAATTCTCTAAGTGCAAAGTGGAACCAGAATCTTTAGGAAGCCATTTAGGAAAAATATCACTCTCAGTACATACAGCCGGGATTAAAACTTATATCTACCCGTTTCTTATAAACCAGAATAAATTATCTTGATATTTAGATTGTGATTAACTTTTAAAATTAAATGAACTTGAATAGTTAAAATCCATCCAAATATCACCGGTAAAGTTCCTTAGCTTTTCTTATTACAGAACCAGTGCATGAATAATTGTCAAATGGATATCGATGAGGGAATTACACAGTTTAAGTACAGTTTTAATACGCTCTGTTTACCATGGCAACACTTCACTACATGCCATTTAAATTTAAGTTTTTGCACAAGATGTTCAGAAAAGAAACATAAACTGAATAAACAATAGTCATTCCCGTGCATGCGCGAAACAATATTTGTTCAAAATGAGTTCCTTTGTTTAAATTTAAGCACGTTTATTGAACATTTCCCATAAATAAACTTGTTCCAGTTCTCTCCGAGCTCTGCGGCTGTGAACAGTTTACTGTCGCCCCTCCCCCCATTCCACGAGTTGTCCAAGACGCACCTCACGCATGCGCGTGTGTGGCCGCGTCATGAAACAATCGTCAGTAATGTAATATACTACTATAATTACTTAACACGGGGCAGGTGTTAATTCCCAGTCAAATGCAAGAGCTTCAGGCAAGGTTAAGGTGGCACGCAGGTGTAATACAAGGCGTGATACTTAGCAATGACCCTAGTCACACAAGTGAGAGCTTTAACACCCGAGGAACGAATATATACAGTATGACCCAATACCACGTTCTCTGCGGCGGTGAAAGTACATTTCTCAAAAAGAAGGGTGGAACATGATTAACAGTTTAGTGATCATTTTCTTGTTATTTGTTCAAAACTATTATTTATCCGGCACTTAACTCACTTGCGTCAAGATTGTATGTGTCCACTTGATTATAGTCCTGTCTATCTCTCCCAGCAGGAACTCGACCAATTTGAGGAACAGTGCCTTAGTGCTGATCTACAAGGTGGTACCACATTTATGAGGAAATCCATTTTGACTGACCAAAAATGTTGGGTATCGTGCTAGGCCTGTAATCTAGAATACCAGGTTTGATTCCAGATCACACACATTGTTTTTACACAGTATTAGTTCTCATTCTTTACTAAGGTTAGTGACGATAACATTAGATTGAAATTACCTGTGACTTTCTTGTTCGTTTAGTTTCATTATTTTTTTTAGCACTGCGTCTTACTACCCATTTAGGCTATACACACATGTTCTAATTATGCTATTGAGTTAAGGACCAGGATGGTTGAATTTAGATTAAGGGTACACGAATTTGCGTGAAAGGGGAGAGGAAATAAATTTGGGATAACCCCTCCCCACCTCAATACACCCACCCGGGAATTGAACACCAAGCTCATCGGTTAGCAGCAGTATAGTGTTTTTAGATTCAATTTAATTGATGATATTGATATTAGTCTTGATGAACTAAATCAGATGTAGTATTTTGGAGATATATATGTGTTTTTTTATTTTAAGATATTTTATTTTTTCAAATATGACCCTGCAAGACTATTGCTAACTCATGAAGGAAGTATATGGCTCAAATTACTTCTTTAAACATAAATACGAGCTGAAACTTATACAAAATATTCCTCACTAGACTACACCTCACTTATATGGAGCTAAGTTATTTGTAAATAAAAAGTGAGGTTCCTTACCTACACAGTGTTGAACTACTCCATAATGGCATCCCAAACCCCTCAAAGACCCCCACCGTTATTTCTCATTACTTGACCGACATGGGGGCTACCGTTCTGAAAAGCATGAGTGATGTATATCTCTGTCATTAGCACGTTTATTGAGATAATTCCTTGTCAAAGATTATAAGACATCTCTAGACTAATTATAATCTTATATTACAGGCACCGTTAGATCTATCTACTAATCAATATCTTAACTTTTTAAACTTGGAAAATCATCTTTGTATCGTCATAGAAAATTGTTCCAGTACCAACTCTGCATTAATCATGCAATTCTCTAACCTAATAAATTATATCTATAGCATTATTTATTTTCTTTTTTCCTTTTAGCACCACGTCTTACTATCCATTCGGGTTATACGCTTACGTACCAATGACGCTAGTAGGTTAGGGATGAGAAAGGTTTAATATATCTGTGTTGTGAGAAAGAGTAGGGCGTCATTTAGAAAAAACCCACCATCAGTACACCCGACCAGTATTGAACCACGATCTCCCATAATCGGCAGCCTAGTCTAGTGTGAGATTAGCGCCTTAGACTATGCTTCCACCGAAGCTGGTATCTTTATTATTAATTAAATATTGTATTAAAATCATATTTTATTAATATGCTCCATTTTCACGTAAAAGAATTTATTTAAATAAATTCTAATTTACTTCCATTGACCTTTTCAATCTGTGCGGATGTAGTAAAGTAGCTCACAATGATCATTCGTGAAAAGCTAACATTTAGTTACAAATAATTTATTGATAGTAAGATATAGTTCTTTTTATTTCATAAAATTTGAAATGGAAGAGTAAAATGATGATAAAAATATAGTTGCCCTAAAATTCCCCTTTTTGTAAAACGTTTGTTTAGTTAGTTTAGTAAGCCCTATATTAATGTTTACAAAATTATGTTGAACATTCATACAGTTTTATTTGAGCACAATGTTATATTCTTCAAGATTTGAATTAAATGTTTTAACCATGTAATATAAAATTGAAAATGCTTTTATATATATATATTAGTACATAAATAAATATTATACATGTTGATTATGTTTATTGTGGAGCTTTACAATTAGATTAAAACTACTGGTCAGCAAGTCCAGTGTATCAAACAAAATAAATTGTTAATGCAAAGTCTGAAATAATGTAGTTTGAAGAGAAAATGTTTTTTTAACAGTTATAGTTTGTGTTCTTAATTTCTTACCCCCCCTAGAACCCCAAAATTCCCCCTACACCAGTTGAGAGCCCCTGCTCTATTGTATCAATGGATCAATGGTCCCATATTTGTTTTTTTCAATTTCGGCTCAAATCAGTATTATTAATATTATTATTATTATTATTATTAGCACCACGACTTACTAACCGTTTGGGTTGTACGCACTTACGCTAAGGTGTAATGGTAGGGTGATTGTGAGTCAAAATGGAGGACCTACAGTTTAACATGGAATCCGAACCACGGTGGAGGCCTGGAATTCCACACATTCACAAGTTGTGGTTAATACACATCTTGTCAGAGGTGAGGGAAGAGTTTGGCAACCAGATAAATCTGTGCCGAGACCAAGGATTGAACCCCGTACCCCCAGCCCAGAAGACTGACACCTTACCCCTAGACCACCAGGTCAGCTCTCATCTCAGTACATTTATTATGTATTTCTACCCATTGAGTCATATTTTGCAATTCCTTCAGTTCTGTGTATAGGTAATCTTTTCTCAAACTCAAGTTCATTCTGAAGAAGATAATAAGAATTCAAGAAACAAAGTATTTTAGTTATGCGATCATCTCAAGACTCACGATACAGCTCGTAAAACTTCTATTCTTAAGAGTAATGCACTAATCTCAATCCTGACAGGAGATTTCAATAAAATTCCACTCATTTAATTAGTGGGCAGAGGTTAACGGCTTAGCCAATATAATCACAAGTTGAGGTCAATTTTAATAATATATTAATAATATAATTAGGCTACAGTATATTACATTATATGTTGATTGAAGCAAAATAGGCATAAATATGTAACACAAAGAAAACAAAACAGATTATCTAAAATATGCTTATAAAAAAGAGTACGAATGTTAGGGCCTATCTTAGTTACAAACAAATTATTTATTTGTAGTAGTAAACTATTCTAAAACTCAGATATTATTCAACAAAACTTTTTCCAAGACAAGTTTAATTTTAATTTGTTAGTCTGTTGTAAATATTAATATTTATTATCTCCATTTTACAGTACGATTAGCCTCACGGATAGTATGCCTTAATACTTATCACTTAGATGTCTGTACTTCAAATCCGACTGGCTGACTTGAGCTTGTTCATTTTCCACATTTTCTTTCACCATTCATCTACATTGGAATTTTAATAATTATGAAATTATGTCTAGCAAATACTTTAATTGTGCTTTTCCACGTGAACTAAATTATAAAAAGTTAGTGTTTCATAACAAATTGTTGTAGCCTACAAGTGCTTCTTCCCATGGATAGTACAAGTGCATTACAAGCAGTATTTTTAGCACCGCGTCTTACTACATATTTAAGTTACACACTTACGTACTAATTACGATAGTGGTTTTAGAGATTAGGAAGGTTATATTTAGAGGAACTGTACCCACATTGGCGTAGAGGGAGAGTGGAAAACCATTTCGGAAAAATCCCTCTCAATACAGCTGACCGAGATTTAAACCTCGAGCCCCTGTCTATGGCAGTTGAATCTACTATGAGAATAGCGCCTTAGAACAATCGGCCACCGAAATGCGTCCTAAGTAGATTAAAACTCTATTAGGGTTAAAAAGAATGACTAGTAATAATACGATCTTGTAGAGAAACATCGTTAAGTTAAATGAAAAGTGAATTGTGCCATTTGAGGGGAAGGATTTGTGAAACGAGGATGAACCTGTCCAGAAATGCATAGCAAAATTTGCTATGGTTTCTATATGTTAATTCATAAAGGGAGAAGAGTACTTTCTCTCGTGTTGCGTGAACTCACAAACAACCCGCGGTCACTAAGATGTGTGAGCCGAGCATGCGCAGACAATCGTCAACTGCCGTGTGCCACTTAACCATCTTGGCAGCTGAGGCATCGAGTTTCATGTCAGTTTGAATCCACCCACTATTGGGATTGTTGTCATCGTCGGGATAATAAGATTAAGTTAATGAAATCAAGTTGAATATATAGTAATATTGCCTGTCTCGGCTACATATATCGGGACAACCGAATGTACAAATCTTTTCTTTTAGCGCCGCGTCTTACTACCCGTTTGGATTTTAAACCCTATACACTAATTACACTAGTAGATTAGGGATTAGGAAGGCTTAATTTAGAGGAAGTGCACCCACGTTTGCGTAAAAGGAGGTTGGAAACAAATTTAGGCAAACCACCCTAAGTTCAACCGACCTGAATCGAGTCCTGATCTACCCGTCTTCAGCAATCTAGTTCAAAACAAGCGTAGCGCACTAAACAACTTGACTACCGAAGCAGGTCAATTTCTAATCGTACATTCTTTCCGTGGAGGTTCTTTCAATGTCCCAATGAGATGAGATGATGGTGATAGTAGGAGGGCGTGGAACTAGATGGAACATTTAAACCAAACTTAAGCCTAATTGACCAAACCCTGGTGGAGTAATTCCCATTAAGGTAAAAATACCATGGTAACCACCGGTAATTGAACCTGGGACCCCTTGGCTCGTAGCCAGTTATAGTGACAACCACGGGGCCAGTTAGCTCTAATAGTGATAATATGTTAGTTTTCTTAGTCCTAAGTATGTTGTTTTATAAGCGATACCAAAGCAAATTCAATATTATAGCTACTATTTTTGAACTCTTCGTTCTCGATTGGCCCTTGTGAAGAAATAAAGGTTTGAAAGCTTATGGAACCACTCTATATTTTATAACAGATCAGAAATAAATTTAGGTAATTTAAAATGCTTTCATATTTTTTTAAACTGGCTTGACCACCATTATAAAGAAGAAGAATATTATTTGTTTCTTATGTCCTACATTTTAGGGGGATTGGGATGGAAGGTTATATATTCATGAGTAAACTATCTTTTAACGATGTTTTGCCCAAAAACCAATTATACAACGCTATTTATCATTTCAAACAAATTTTATGTGCATTTTAAATAAAATCGTTTGTGCCATTCTCGAAAAATGTGTAATTCACAAAAATGGTTCATTTGTAAACTACCCTTAATTTCAATGCTATGATAAACATCAAACAACCAATTTGTGGTATAGCCCTATAATATCTAAATATCAAGTTTGAACACAATCCATATACAATTTAGGATCCATGGACAGGTACAGATAGACAGGCAGAATCGTAAAATTCACTCATTTGGTCTCTAATTAGCATAAAATGTAAGATTCATCATAAAAACGAGATAAACTTTTTCTGCGATTACAATACTATCTATTGACACGAGAAAGTAAAAAGGAGAGTATATTTCTGGTTAAAATCATGAAAAATAGGTTCTTTCATCTTATTTAGACCTAGCTAGCTCAGTACACAGGTAATTATTTTTAAAAGACCGTTATTACAGTTAAGGTCACTAAAATAATTGTGATATATTACTATTTAGATATTAACAGGAGCCCTGATGTTCGTGGGTTTAAGCCCAGACGAGGTTGGCTGAGTTTTCTTTGGCGATACAAATCCATTGCACGACATCCTTCGGAAGGGAATTAGAGCCATCTGTCCGTGCCAATTGTGGCATGTAGAAGATATCTAGAAGGTATGTGAAAATACCTTTCCCAGCAAAATTGTTAGGCCCTTTCGCTTTCACTCAAAGAATTTGTCGTGTACTGATACATTCATTCGCTTCAGAAATTACACTTTAAAAATCTCAACTAAGTAAATAATATGTATATATATATATATATATATATATATATATATA
>CABFOV010005547.1:13617-41793 GCA_902141375.1 Timema poppense
TATATATATATATATATATATGTAAACAGTAAACAAGTTTCACAGTTTCTTCTCAAGAATCTGCATTTTTTAGTCACATATTCATTTTGTAAAAACGTTAGGATCTATAATTTATAATGTCAATATGTTTTAATACATACTGAACGCCAAATATAACAGCCCTCTACGGTGCTATTTCAAATTAACGAAATCTGTTAAACATGGTATGCAGGTGAAATAAAATTAATATAATTACAGTGTGTCTAAAGAGAGTCATCTATGTACAAAGTGTGGTCAAAATTACTTGAAATTACTTTTATGTGTTTATCTTGGATATCAAATTAACACAATTTATATATTAATCATATATTTCTTGTATAATTTTAGTAGTTTAATAATATGGAGTGATTTGTTTTACTTTGTAAACTCTAAAATTAACTATCTGGAAATAAAAATATGACTCCTTTTATCAGGGAAATAAAAGTTTAAACCTAATTGAGGATTAGCTATTGTGTACACTGACTGGTTTCAGTAATAAGCTCAAAACTTATTAGGGTAGGCATATAATATTCCTCCCACTATAAACAATAGCTATAAACACACAAATTAACTTACAGGTACATTTTAGAATCTATAAACAATCTTTAAAAGAATTAAAATCATATCTTTACATAAAATAGCCTATGTGCCAAAATATTCAAGAGTGATAAAAATGACTTCAATAAAATCCATTCAGTTATATTAGACTTTAAAGAACTCGTAAGGGATAGTGGCCTTAATTTTTATATCTTATTACTATTATAACACCCGCTTCGGTGGGTGCATGGTTAAAGGCGTTACTTTCGTAATAGACTAGACTGCCAATGACGTGGAGATCATGGTTCGATCCCAGTCGAGTGTATTGTGGGTGCTTTTTCTAAATGGTTTTCCACTATCTCTCTCCACAAAAATTCCGTTGGACATCTTTTAAATTCAACCTTCCTAGTCCATTAGCGTAATTGGGACTTAATCGTATATCCCGAATGAGTAGTAAGACGCGTTGCTAAATAAAGTTACTAACATGACCAAAATAATTAAATACAAATAAATTTATATTTATCATTTTCTACATTTTGAAAGTTTAACAGGCATGGATTTTCGTGGAATTAGGGACCTTTCTTAGTAAAATAGTTTTAGAACTGATACCTGACATTTTTTGAAAAATTTACGTCAAAATTTATTCAATTTAAGCAACACCACGTCGTGTCACTTTAACAACCCTCATATTTATTTTATTGACAGCTGTCATATGACCATGACATGTAATGAACGTGAAATAAATTACAACTCCAGTCACTCCACGCATTTGATAGAGCTTAAAGCCCTGCAGACTTCAATTAAATCGTTTCGACTTTACGAAACCAAGTTAGTTAATAATAAGAGAAGTGACCATTTCAAATTCCCCCACAGCGTAGTGGATGCCATAGCTTGGAGTCTTCAATAAATAATCATGTTTTTTTCAGTACCATGTCTTACAACCCGTTCGGATTGTATGCTATTAGGTAGGTATGGATATTATACGCGTCTGTTAGACATCAATAAAGCAATAAAGGATGAATAGTATGTATAAGATTCAGGTTTCAAAGTTAAGTCTATACTGTAGGTCGGGGAACAGTTTAATAGTACAGTACTCCCAAAACTTATGACTTATTCGACGTATACACTTTCACCAATTCACGAAAATCACACAATTTCTTCCTATTTTTTTCTTCTTTAAATTTTCTATGTTTCTCTTTCATCGTTCATCTTTTCCCTAACACTCCTACCAATAAATATACTGCTCTCACTTGTGTAAATTTGATATTTACAAAGCTGAACAAGCATCTATCTGAAGATCAGTGACAAAATATTGATCCAACACCCTGCTGAAAGTGTTGAACTATCTTAAACCATGATTAAAGATAAATTGCTTATCATTAATAAAACAAATGACGTGTAAAATAATAGGTATGTATTGTTTTATGTTTGTCCATCTATCTGACAAATGAAAAAGTCCTGAGAAGTTGGGTGAGTAGCGTATCATTTTGGATGTGATTCTTCGATGCAAAGTTAACTTGATTGAACACATGCTTAGGAGGAACTGTCTTCTGCGCGACATCTTAGAAGAAAAGGTTGAGGAAAATAGAAGCTTAGGAAAAAGGAGGATTTAAATATTGGATGACTTGAAGACAATAAGAAAATTCTAAAAGCTGAAGGAGGCAGAGGACAGGGTGCACTGCCGGTCTAAGTTCACAGACAAAAGGAATGGACATGTCGTAACACAGATCACCTAATAAATAACATTAGTATTATTATAATGATAGCTAGTTTTATAAGCGTACCTACAACAGGTTTATTATAAAAATAATACTCAACTTAACAATCTATAATTTACAATATGTGGATGCTTGAAAATTTGAAAAACATTAGTGGTGTAACATCACGATTTTCGTTAAACGGCGAGTAAGGAAAACACAGCTAAGCCTTGTCATCAGTCCATGAGCAATTCATAATATATTTAATTATTTATAAATTTTAAATACTAATTTATTTGATTAAATTACTTGTTAAGTAAACTTGTCTGCACCATCGTGTTATTAATCTTACTCGAAGATGGAATATCAAACATATAAACATGAAAACAAAGGGCAAGTGACCCCCATAAAAGACTTCTGACTCCTCAAATGACATAAAGTACCCTCTGGTAGAAGGTGGCGCCTCGAAGGCCTTGAGTATAATTTGGTATTAGCATTTACAATCATTTGCTATTGGATCGTTTTATGACTTTCTAGAGGTCATTTACTATTATTTTTATGTTCGAAACGCATTGACAAATAATGCATTCCTCTATGTGGACAACTGAGCCGTTTCAGCCAAGCAACTATCACCCCCGGAAACAATCCCTGTCCATCTACCACACTGTGGATTGACATGAAGGTAGATTGGGGGCTTCCCACGAAGCAACTGAGTCAACCTGACCGTCAACATTCGATCAGAAGGGAAACCAAAATAATGATATTGCCATAAACATGAAAAGTTCGTTATTGTAATATTCACGTACTCCCTTAAATAAGTAATATTCAAGTTTTCTTAATGGATAAAGTAGCTTAACTATCATATTTGTTAGTTACGGTCTTAGGCCTATTTAAATATAATATTTTATGTGATTTTACTTTTGGAAAATAAAGTATGTTCTACCTTAGTTAACAAACTTAAATTATTTTGTTCCCATTATTTATATTTAAATACACCCACTAAGTTAAACTTCTACCTAAATATTTTTAAATAACTTCCAAACATTTAAAAATATGATTATTAAAGTTTATTAACTATTCAAGTTGACGTGAAACTTTCAATGTAACAACCAACTTTCTATTTAAGTGAATTCAATTCTCGCATTCTTGGAATAGAGTGAAAGTGATTTTTTTTAGTTACGGTACGTACTTAAAATTAGGCACCAATGAATTTGCACGGGTTAGCTGCTATGGAAATCAAATATTTCCAGTAAAAGAATATTATTCTATAATATCGCCAACCATCGTAATATAAGGGATATTGTGTATTATATTTTCTTAGTATTTATTATTGTCTGTCAAGGAATGTAAAACTCCCGATTTTTCTCTGTGGGTGTGAAACGTGGTCTCCTATCTATCATGACGAAAACAAATTTAGCGTGTTTGAAGAAAAGGTGTTGCTCAGTAAGATATTTAGTCCAAAAAGGAATGAGACTACTGCTTAGTGATGAAAATTTCAGAATGATGAGTTGTAAACTCTGTACTCATTACAAGACATTGTTAGGATAATCAAGTCTCGTATAACACAGTAGCCAGGACATGCAGCGTGATTGGGAGACTCTAGAACCTTGTTTGGGGTAGTGACTGGCAAACCCGATGGGAAGATACCATGGGGAAGACCTAGAAGAAGATTGGAGGATGACATTAGAAAGGACCTGAGAGTGATAAGACGTAGTGATGTGGACTGGATAGAACTAGCTCAAGATAGGGATAGGCGGTGTACTTTTGTAGCAGCGGCAATGAACCTCAGTGTTCCTAATGCCATAGAGTAAGTAACAGCTAAGCACACTCTAAACATAAAAAGCAGTGCAAGAAATATATGATTTAATTGGTTTTTTAATTTTACATAATAAAACATGTAGACTAAACGTCAAGCCCATCTAGCTTGTTTTGCTGGTTAATGGGAAGGTATTGGTCCGAATCCCGGCTGAGAGAACTGAGGTCTTTTATTTCCTCTCCATTGATGCAGTAGTGGGTACAATTCCTCTCAATTCTGCCGTCCTTATTCCTACCCTACTAATTTGAATAAAAATGTGTATATCCCACATTGGTAGAAATGTGTGCAAAAAGGGTTTCGGGCCTAACATCCGCTCTCCTTGCCATTTATTTGCATGTTTTGAGGAATGTATGTTCTATTTACGTGACGATTTACAAGAACACGATAGCCGCGCTAATCCAGAGCTGTCTGTCAAGACATCAGACGAAGCTAGCTTAGTTGCTTCCTTCATCATCCCAAGTAAAACAACATGGCGGAAAGTGCGTGTCTAATCTCTCAATGAAACCACAGCGGGAAAAAGGCGTGCGCCACTACCCAAATGAAATGAAGGGTCATTGTTCCTCGTATTGTGACGCATCCATCCATCAGGTGGGGGAGGGGTGGGGAACAGTTGAATATCGTGATGTTAATTGCTGATGATTGGTCAGGCAGATTCATGTACTGGCACTCTGCCTGTGTCGGCGATGATGCCAGAGACAGATCATCACACACGTCGGCTTTCTTGGAACCACATAGCTCTACGCATCATTTTAGTAAATCCATATCAGAGGTCACATGGTCCATCGCGTCACTTTCATCTTAGGAACAAGAACATCCCTGTTAGGTTGTACTTAAGATGTTCTTCCCTAAATGGTTTACCACTCTTCCTCCATTCAAACACAGGCACATTTCTTATATAGCTATACCTTCCTAAACACTGTTAGATTATCGTAATTAATGTATGTGAATAACTTGAATGGGTACTTAAACGCGGTGAAAAAATTATAAAAAGAAAAATTTCTATTTTATAGCACACCCACATGGTTAATCATAACTGTGTATGATATTTTCTATCGACTATTTATCAATTAATTTAACAGCTAAAATGTTTCTTAAATTCCTAAGTAATAACTGACTTGGATCAAAATCTATAAAACATTTTGATTAGATTTAAACACATCTTTATTTCAAAAAATGCACATAAAATTTGGTCTCTGCCGTTGCTCGTAGTTCTTTCTGTGTTTATGTTCGTAAACACTATCGACCACGAAACGCAACGAACTAACCCCAATAAGTCTTGTATATATATTAGATTAAAGCCCTGTTAAAAATTCATTACTATCATCCAGCTTATTTGACCGCTATAAACAGAATTATTAACAGGATTTTAAAATATTTGTTACCATTTCAGTTTTATCTTAATATTTGGTGGTTAATACCCCAAAATTATAATACTATCTTTGTAAGTAGACCCTACAACCAATTTTTAATTTTGACATTTTTCGTTAGTTCAACCAGTAAAAAAAGTCATTTTTTAAAAGTTAAAGAATTGTTTAATATAATATTGGAATCGATTGAGCTATAACTGTTGGGTCAATTTTCCTCTCCCTCTTTTTTATCACTCTAATTTACCTTGAGGTGTTTGTGAATCGAAATTGAAAAAAATCCCAGTTCTTCTCAACAAAGAGGTTCTACATTAAAATAGTTTGTCGACAAGATAATAGTATGTATGTTTAAATATATTTATATATTAAATTATAAATATATATCTATATATTAAATTATAAATATATATCTATATATTAAATTATAAATATATATATATTAAATTATAAATATATATCTATATACTAAATTATAAACATATGTATTTATACATTAAATTATAGAGTTTATATTAAATTATAAACCTGTTTAGTTCGAATTTTATTTATAGTCTATATTATATATTATTAGACATTATACTATACATAAAATTATATGTATTGTTAGAGCAAATTATATGTAAAGTTTTATGTGCTAATACATGATATTATGTATTGTATTTTAAATGGTTTTGTATAAATCATATTTATATTATATATTGTATTATATTATAGTATAAAAGTGTTTATTACTAACCATATTTTTAAACAAGTATTATTATCACTTTTACTATTAACATTTACTTTAAAGCCGGTAAAAGCAAGTTAATTTGTAAGATAATTAAAGTGTGCCTCTAATTAAATCGTACACAGCCTTGTTTATAGAATGTTAAAATATGACTAACAGCATCGATGGAAAAAGGGTCTAAACACCGATTTAATTTAGTCTTGTTTATTCAGGATTAAATACTTGTCGGCACTAAGGGTGATTTTTCCTAAATGGCGTTACACTTTCCCTTTATGAAAATTCTGGTACATTTTCTTTAAGTTATACTTTCTTCCCTGCCTAAGAGTATTCCGTAATTGAAAGTGCATGAAACGGACGGGTAGTAATATACAGTGAATAAACGTAAGGATTAATTCAAATCATCATTTTTCAAATCTACTTTATAATATTTTTGAGAGTGGGGGATAAAAATGGTTTTGAATACATTGTCAGCAGTGTGGGTAATTAAGTGGATTCGTGAATAAAAGATGGAAATAATAATTCTGGATACCCCTGTGAGGTATGCAGGAAAATCACATCTTTGATACAGTGTGTTGAGTTTGGAAATGTTTCATCTTGGTGGTCTCAGTCACCACAATCAATGCCTTAAAAGTAAAATTACCAACAAATATATTATTATATTTATATAGATAAGTTTATTTCGTATTTTTTTACAGTTAAAATAAAAACACGTATGTGAGTCTGTAGCTAGTTTTGGAACACAATCAAGATACATAGTCCAATAGTTCCAGTCAAATTTTAATATATGTGTGTACTTTATAGAATTGTTTTATATTTATCATAATAATAAATAGTAATAGCAATAATAATATGGACAAAATTGGTATCATTGTCTATTAAAATAACTAGCTATTAAAGGCATAAATTAGAACAAACACATTAACTTAAGTATATTATCTTATAAAAATAAGTAAATAACCATGATAATATGCTAGAAACAAAAAAGAATAAATAAAATATACCTTTATCAAAACTACTCGTTGAATAAAATATAATATTACTAAATAAATTTATGCTGCATTTCTACATGTTATAGTACGTAATATGGATTAATATAAAATAACATTTTCAGAACCATTACATTGACGACCATTTCAGTTCCTTCTAGTTTTAAGTTATGTAGGCCTACAAGATGAAATGATGTCACATTGAAGTGAACGAAAGGTCGCACATACACCGGAAATTTTACTACAAAGGTATTTTAATTATTTTATTGCTCGCACGGGCACATAGATCAAGGTGTTTGTCTCATTTAGAATGGTTTGTCGGTGATTGATATATCAAGGGTTAAAACCTTAGCTGGACTTAATGGAGTGGTTTGTCCTAAATGTTTACTAATCTACTTTAACGCAAAAAAAACATACTCATTACTAATCCATTAGTATGAGTGTGAATAATCCCAGGTCAGAGGCGATGAGTATATATTTTATTATGATCTATAATAAAATTTATAAATTATAGACACGATTAAATACGGTTTGTAATTATATAATCTATAAATTTGTGAGAGTTGTTTAAAATAATGAAACTTAATTTCTAGGAAAAAGAGCGAATTATTCCTGGAGACACACCCATTTTCCAAATGTTCATATTGCATGCATCAACAACCCTATTACATTTCTTAAAGCAGGTAAATTATTTCGTATCTAGCTCGAAAGTAATCGCATAATAAAGGAAGTGTGTTTGGATGAAGTGGTTTTTCTAGCCGGGGAATCTCTGTTCGCCTCTTCTGGATATGAAAGTGAGTCTGGGAGGGGCAGGGATCATCAGAAAATGCGCTTCGGGTGAGTTTACAAACACTTGCCATACCCGCAAAATTACATTAATTTGGTTTGTGCTATGAGTTAGCCTTGGGCCATCAAGAGATTGCAAGGAAATACAATAAGTTTGGATAAAAATAGGAGCCAATTGGGGCGTATGAATCAAACAAACATAATCTGTAACTGTAACGAGATAACATCAGTAGTTTCCAGCGTAGTTAAGGCTGTTCTTTGATATTATAAAAACAATACAGTTGAATGTGTTTTGATGATAGTGTTCAAAGTAGTTTAAGCTGTTCTGATAATTGTATCTGAAGTAGTTGAAGCTGTTCTGATAATAGTATCTGAAGTAGTTGGAGCTGTTCTGATAATAGTATCTGAAGTAGTTGGATCTGTTCTGATAATAGTATCTGAAGTAGTTGGAGCTGTTCTGATGAAGTAGTTGGAGCTGTTATGTTAATAGTATCTGAAGTAATTGAAGCTGTTCTGATAATAGTATCTGAAGTAGTTGAAACTGTTCTGATAATAGTATCTAAAGTAGTTGAAGCTGTTCTGATAATAGTATCTAAAGTAGTTGGAGCTGTTCTGATAATAGTATCTGAAGTAGTTGAAGCTGTTCAGATAATAGTATCTGAAGTAGTTGGAGCTGTTCTGATAATAGTATCTAAAGTAGTTGGAGCTGTTCTTATAATAGTATCTGAAGTAGTTGAAGCTGTTCAGATAATAGTATCTGAAGTAGTTGAAGCTGTTCTGATAATAGTATCTAAAGTAGTTGAAGCTGTTCTGATAATAGTATCTGAAGTAGTTGAAGCTGTTCTGATAATAGTATCTAAAGTAGTTGGAGCTGTTATGATAATAGTATCTAAAGTAGTTGAAGCTGTTCAGATAATAGTATCTGAAGTAGTTGAAGCTGTTCTGATAATAGTATCTAAAGTAGTTGAAGCTGTTCTGATAATAGTATCTGAAGTAGTTGAAGCTGTTCTGATAATAGTATCTGAAGTAGTTGAAGCTGTTCTGATAATAGTATCTGAAGTAGTTGAAGCTGTTCTGATAATAGTATCTGAAGTAGTTGAAGCTGTTCTGATAATAGTATCTGAAGTAGTTGAAGCTGTTCTGATAATAGTATCTGAAGTAGTTGAAGCTGTTCTGATAATAGTATCTGAAGTAGTTGAAGCTGTTCTGATAATAGTATCTGAAGTAGTTGAAGCTGTTCTGATAATAGTATCTGAAGTAGTTGAAGCTGTTCTGATAATAGTATCTGAAGTAGTTGAAGCTGTTCTGATAATAGTATCTGAAGTAGTTGAAGCTGTTCTGATAATAGTATCTGAAGTAGTTGAAGCTGTTCTGATAATAGTATCTGAAGTAGTTGAAGCTGTTCTGATAATAGTATCTGAAGTAGTTGAAGCTGTTCTGATAATAGTATCTGAAGTAGTTGAAGCTGTTCTGATAATAGTATCTGAAGTAGTTGGAGCTGTTCTGATAATAGTATCTGAAGTAGTTGGAGCTGTTCTGATAATTGTATCTAAAGTAGTTGAAGCTGTTCTAATAATAGTATCTGAAGTATTTGGAGCTGTTCTGATAATAGTAGTGTTCAAATTAGTATCTTTCCCTCTTAATCCAACGATTAAGAATGCCAGAGAACTTTGAGAGTATACAGTAATTTTATTATAACAGTTGGTACAGTGCGACCACACTTCTCAACCTAACCATAACGTTCTTTTGAAACTCAAACACTCTTTCCAAGCAAGTCTGTAAGATTTAGATGTAAATCAATTTATGAATCTAATAGTTATACAGTTATATGACGTGTAGCTTGCCAATCTTTAAAACCACTATTCCATCTTGTGAAAACTTGACGTCATGATTGAGAGTGTACTTATTTCACACCCTTCGACTATTCCCTTAAATAATTTAATCAAGATTGACAACCATGCCTCGGGAAAATATCCCACGAAGGACGTTATTACAGGAATCTGTCCATCTTTACATGTGACGAACACAACACTGAGTAAGCAACTTTAGCTCGAGGTAACGAGCATCCTAATGACCGCTTTGATCACAAAGTTCTTGTTTCATCGTGATGAATGATAAGTTAACCACACCTTGGCCGCTTCAGACCGTGCAAGTAAAAAGTTCCAAATCTTGTGGTTTTATAAATCAGACACAATGACTCACGCCCGTAAGGTATTCCAGTTGGTTCGGAGAGAGCGAAGCGATGATGTAAATACAAATATAAACTAAATTCTCATGGATTCATTTGGTGATGTCAAAATGCATGACGTATAATCTCTAGCAACCAGTGAGGTAGAACAAAATATAAAATATTTGTGACTTCTTTGGTTACTATTCAAAAGGTGAATAATATTCTCACACATCCATCTCATTTTTAATGTCAATTGTCTTCCGACGACAAATTGATATTTTTAAAACAATATTCACACAATTTTAGAGTCAATATTTGATTTAATCTTGTCTCGATGTTTTTAACACTACGCGTCTTATGCCAGGATCACGATCAACTTAACGTTCACTTAAGGTTAACTTAACGTAGCTTAACGTAAAGGTTCTCCTTGAGTTTTTAAATGGTAACGCTCACGATGCAATTAACTTAACGTTCACTTGCAATTCACCTAACCTAATATGTGTCCTGGGAGTTATTTAACGTTAATTGAACGTTAAATGAGGGGTATCACGTGATCTAGCCAGCCAATCATTATGGTAGTAACGTCTACAGGGCTATTATCAATTCATTTGTTGGTTTTATGACCAAGGTATACTCTTTAACTTCAGTTATAATGATCGGACATTGAAAAAAAAAATTAAAACAGGAAAGCTAAAATTATCAAAAATGTTTAGTGATAAATATTGATTATATCGATAGAAAACAGTAAACATTCACATATAATCACTTTACAAATAGTACAAATCACAGATCAAAATTCATAGGTACTCTAGAATGCATATGTTTGGCTCGAGTTATTACGTTAAGTTACGTGAATCGTGATCGCACATCTATTTTCTTAAGTTAAGTGGAAGTTAAAGTTAAGTTTATCGTGATCCCGGCCTTAGTAGCCGTTTGAACCCAATTAATGATAGCTATTATAGGAAAACAGAAGGAGAAGGATGAATTTTAAGAAATTAACCAGCATTCGTTTGAAGAAAGTTGCTAATCTTTCGAAACCTATAAAAGTGCAAGTGACATGGTCCCAAACTATATTTCACTCCCGGGTTCAAATGTTGAAATCAATTAGAGATAACAATATTGGAAGTCTAAGCCAATCAACTTAAAGTGGAAGCAGAAAATTTACTAATCATATCTGTATTTAATAAATGTTCTAATAAAAGCTAATATCAATATGTTAAAAATATGTATCTAAGGTATCTAATCTAACAATTGATCGAAATAGTTAAACCTATATTTTACTAAATTAAGTAAAAATGTTATTAAAAATACATTTAAAATAAACTCTGCAATACGTATTGAAGGTTGCCTATTTATCTGGGACATTACTAATCATATGTTGGGTGTAGGTTAAATATTGACACCAGATGTAACAGTACACAAGTTTGGTGTTTACTGGAGTGAACACACTACTATTTTCCTAAATGGCTTTCCACTCTTTCTCCATGCAAATACGCGTAGGTTTACTCTAAATTATAATTTTCTCATTCCCACTCAATTATTTTAGTTACATTCGTATAGCCTGGAGAAGTAGTAAAATTTGCAGCAAGTATAAATATGATGAGGAGGAAAAGAAAAACTCCCCATGAATTTATAAATGGGTAAAATTAGGGCTTTAACTTTCACCTGATTTATTAACGGGTGAGGAAATGGGTGTTGTGGATATTTTTTAATCAATCTATTTTATAGGCCGTGTGCTGATATAAGCAATCAGTTCGGAAAGTGCACGTTAAATACTTCAAATAAACAGCAAACTTACAATCTTTTGCCAGACAAAAAGACAAACTTATTCTCTGCTTCATGAACCTGAAGTTTTTTTAAAATTGTTTATTGTGATATCTGACAATCAAGGCAACATAAAATACACAACACAATGTGGCACATGTTTCCCATGACCTTGACAACGAAAATACTTCATACATCTCGCCATATCTCCATTCCTTTGTTTAATTACTGTACGTGAATGTTGCCACCAACTGAATAACTAGTAATGATTTAAAATCTTTGGGTGTTGGCTTTATCGGTGCATGGTAACTATGAGGGCATATAGTTGCAGTATTTATAATGTTAATATATTCAACCTACACTCAACAAACTAATTAACCTAATGCCCACACATTATTTAACAAATATTATATATATACGCGCGTATGTACTACATCACTCGTAGCTCAGTTGGGGGAAATATTAATTAGCCAGTACCAATGTTGCCCAGGGGATGGCCAAAAGTACTAATATTACATTCCTCCAGTGGAGGCACTTTCCATGACTCAATGAGATATGGAGATGGTGATAGTGAATATGAGGGTGTAGAATCAGTGGGAACTCTTAACCTACCTTAATTCTAACTAACCAGAATTTGGTGACCGTTGGGATGATTACGCTTCAGGGAAAATACCCATGTTACCAACTGTAAAGAGAACCCGGAACCCTAAATTAGTTACCAGGCACGCTGAACACTATAGCAGGGTACCATTTACAAATATGCTTAAATATCATCTTAAAATATTGAATAAAATGTCAAATATGGTTAATACGTCTTTTAATAATATTCGAGCGTGCATATATGGTATTTTTTGCTGAGTATGGAGAGGTCACTGCTTGAATCTTGGATTTGTATATAATAAGGGAGTTTCTACCTGAATTGATTCACACTCTCCCTTCACACAAAAGTGGGTACATTTTCTATAAATTACAAATTCCCCACCTCCATCCCATTACTTAATTAATATGAGTACAGTCTTCTAAACAGACAGTAGAACGTGGTGTAAGAAATAAATACAACTTTGACTAGTCTCAGACTTGCTCTTTATGATATGGGACGTGACTATTTCTCTCGACTGTACACTGCCCAAGTGACATTCAACGGGCATCCTGCTCCCAAAGCTGGAGGATTGTATTTAATTATCGGGTGCGTAGCGCACACTTGCCATCCATCATCGGCCTGCATCACACGCCATTTGACAGGTCACTCTTGCTTGAGCACCACGTCGCTTCACCACGTGTGAACACGGCCTTAACAGCCCAAAATGTTCAAATACTAATCATGGAAGTACTGGTTTTATTATTACTGCACTACTCCCTAATTTGAGTGTAGATCAAGTTTTGAAGCAAATATATGAAGGTAGAGTGAATGGATTAAAAGTAAAGAGTAGGCCATATAAGACGTGACTAAATGTTGTAAATGAAGATATGAAAAGAGAATCGTTTAAGAGTTTTAAGAATAAAGGATCATTGTATGACTCGGTGTATGGATATTGTTGAAGCGAAGGGAGGGTGCTATGATAGGCAAGTGTGGAGGACGTTAGGGAGGGTGGCTTAGATATGGAGTTGTTTATTGAGCTGTATGCACAGTTTCTCACCTACCCAGTAAGATAATGGCGTGATTAGGTATGTATATACATCCTAACACCCTACAAACTATCTTTATTTAATTAAACTACTATATTATAAATGAAGAATTATATTTTAGATCAAATTCACTCGCATTTTTTTTAGAGGGAAAGGGGGCTACACATTTTTTTTATAAAGAACTCAACAAGCCCGACCAAGATTCAAACTACTCCCTCCCTGTTGTAGGAAAATCAATAAAAAACGAGTAGGTAATATTGCGAGGTGCCTTTTTCTTGAACATCGTGTCTTACTACTCGTTCGGATTATACGCTGACGCAGTGCTAATAAATAAATAAATTATTATACTTAGGTAAAACACGAACGTGTGCTAAAACACGGCGAGTAAAACTATAACACTTATTGATGATAATGTTTGAGAATGACTATACTTATAATGCTCCATAATTCCTAGTCCAAGCTTAGCGATCTGTACATGAGGTTATTTTGTCTACTAGCTAGCTACCGGCATGAACAGATGTAATTAGTTCTGGGGGCTTGGAAATCTAGCCGATGTCCCTTACGTTTATTTATGCATACAATTTTTTATCATTAATACTGAAATTTCACTAGAGTATATTTATTTTAAAATATTTTAGGAGCTGTCATTTTGATTAATGATCTATATAAAATGATTTAGGGTAACATCGTTGTACTGAATCTTCTTTGATGGAAGTACGTTAAGTACGATATTTATTAACGACTCGATTTAAGGGATAAGGACAAGAAATTCAGCTCCAAGGAAAGTCACCCACACAACGCGAACAAAAATATTGGTGATTAAACTACATGGAAAGTCATATTTTTAAAAGTACCCCCAAAGTTATTTTCTGGTTAAGATTCGAAAGCTGTCATCTTCAGTGAAAGTTACTAAATTCAAGCCAAACCACTAGTGCTGATTTCACTTAATAATGATTTAATTCGTGGAATTCAATGTTCAAGTGAATAATTCCTTATACGTCGATTAATTAAATCCACTTTTTCAATTCATAAAACCAGTGAATATAAAACAATATATATATATACTAGCAGCCCAACCCGGCTTCGCACGGGCATAATAATATAATTAAAGAAAATACACAATGTTTTACAGTGAGTTTCTAGTTTCGGAGCCTATTCATTACAAACAAACAAACAAACAAAAAATCAAACCTTTCCTCTTTATAATATTAGTATGATATATATGATAATATTTTATGTATATAATAACATTTTATGTTACTACTAACCAATACAACCTAACAAATTAATTATAAGCTAATATTTGAGATTGTATCAGTATGAAAGATTTATTACTAAACAAAATATTGCATGGTACTGGTTTCATTTTGCGTATTACGGTATTATCTCATTTATCTCTTTATTATATTCCCCTTAATGTTATCTTTGTTCATACTTGTTATTTCACAGGAAGTTTGTATTAGACTGAAGATTCAAATTTAACATATCTTTTTGTTTTTATCTAAAATCTGCAACCATTTATAGTTTAATCGTTGACTTTAAAGCTTAAACTATTTGGCTGTCCAACACCTTAACTCAGTTGGTAGCGTGTCTGTCTACTTAGCTAAGGGTACCGAGGTTCGATACCTGGCAAGGCCGAAAATTGTATCATTGGTGAAATTTGGTTTTATTCTTTCGCAGTGATGAAATAACGGCTGGGCGCTGGCTGGATTTGTGTTTATTATATATCTAAGTTAGTTTATAATTCGCGTGCTGATACAATCAGTCGGTTCAGGAAGTGTACATTCAATACTTATTTTAGACTAGAGGGTGATATTTCTTATAACCCTTATACGTATTTCTAACGTTTTAATCAACAACTAGGATATTTCCCTGTGGCTTAATTTATAAGAAATTGATTTAAATTTTGTATTTTCGTTTGAGCACCACTTGTCTTAAAATTATCGGCAGCGCATATTAAAATAAAAATGTCCAACTATTCATGTAAAAAAAGCACGCAAATTTGGATTAGTTGCACTAGATGGATCATTTAAATAAGCCTGATTTATTCACATATTTAGGTAAATATTCATATATATAAAATTATTTGCATTAATTTTTAATTATTTGCTTAGAATGGAAGTATCCTCAGAGGGTATGGTATGTTGTTTATTGATCGCTGGTCCCTAAATAATATCTTATAATACACAATATAGAGCCGGAAATTTGGACTGATGGGGGATCGACTAAGTACGGATTGCAGATTTTTCCGAATTTTCAAAAATACAGTACTTATGTCAAAAATCAAATATAAGCATGGATGGGATACTTGGGGAAATTTAGTGTTAGGTGGAAACATCTTCATTTTATTTAAATAATGAACTTACAAATTGTTAATTTATTGCTAAATATCCAGAATTCTAAAATATGAATAATATGGCAAAAATCTAACAATGAAAAAAGTTTTCAATTTTTTTAATTATGGATTGAGGTGCGTTTTTTGGTGATCATGTCTTTGATATTGATAATATTTATAAATACTATGTTTTATTGTCAATCCGAATTATCGATTCTCTACTGTATAGGTCAGTGTGGTCCAACTGGCAGCCCACGGGCCAAATTCTGCCCGGCTTGCTGAAATTGTGGCCCTCATAATGTCTCGGAGGAAAATTAAAGGAAAATCCTTTGTTAAGATGTGAAATGAATTCAAATAAAAATATGAATCTAAAAATGTCATTAGTTCATTTTATTTCCATTTATTTGATCAATAAAAATTTGTATAAATACATATCTGAAATGGTAAGTAGTTTTATGAATGTGTGTGTGTGTGTGTGTGCGAGTGTGTGCGCGTGCATATTTCACTATGCATTTTTTGGAGATTAATCCTAAACTTTCTTTTTTTAGTAAAATTTGAAAGATCCTACCAACAAAAAATACTATTTGTATATAAGTAATGAAATGGTTATTAAGTTTTCAACCTCGGTTGTCTTAGAGTACAATGCTTGCTGCAGAAGCCTATGTTCGTTGGTTTAAACGCAGCCGGGTTGAGAGATTTTTCTTGGGAGTGATAAAAACCAGTTGCAAAACTACCTTCGGATGGTACCGTTTGGTCGTATGTTGATTGTGGCTTGTAAAATAACCTTGGAAGGTATGTGTAAATATCTCTCCGGTAAAAACTTTAGGCCCTCTAATACTCGTTTAGAGAAATTTTCGTGTGCTTAAATAAACAGTCGGTTCAGAAAGAGCACTTTAAATACCTCGTCAGGTAGATAAATTAAGGTTTTTTTAAGCCTTCATTAATTTGGTGAAATTACCAAATATATCGTCAGCCCATGGTTCCATCTTTTAATCAGATGTATGCCTTGGGACGAAAAACGTTGGACCACACCGGTATAGGCCATACAAATTACTCAACTTCCCTTCAGTTCCAAAGTGGCTATAATAATTACATATAGCCATATTTGTAGATCTAATCAAATGTATCTTACCTTAGGGAACATATGGGCTAAACGCAGCAGCTCGACACGGTAGATCAGTGGGAAAGGGAGCAGATAGCATGGGGAAAGTGCAATACTCCAGCTGATGACAGACCACTTGAACAAGGGGTATAGGTCACGTCAGATGCACAAAGATAATGTAATTTATAGGCTTCATATGCCTAAGGCCTCTGTTAAAAATAGCGGTCGAGGCTGTGGCTAACGTTCTCTGCCCCATGTATCGATCTTCCCGCTATTAACGTATCTAGTGTTGAGTCGGGCAATGTGGGTCTCCTTGACCTTGCCCCCTGGTCGGGAAGATTGCTAGAAGAGGAGGATGAGAGAGATGACACCCAGGTGGAGGTTTGTAACGATCACTCAAGTCTGACTGGCCACACATCATTTTAAATTACTGGTTATACTTAGTAAATAGGAAATAAATAAATATTTGAAAGTGGTTGAAATAGAGTTGTCTATAGTTACAGAATGTAAAAGCAAACGAAACATTTCAATTTAAATAAAACTTGCAAACCCACGCAAAGAATGCGCAATACTTAAGTAAAAATAGAAACAATAAAAAATTATTTAACATTAACTTTGTGTAGACTAATAAAAATAAATATTTTTCCCAACCCAAAATAACGTAAATATATACATTTCCAGTGATCTTAAAATACAACCAACCTTGTAACAAAACAATAAAGGAAACAACTTTCGATAGGGATTCCGAGGCCACCTCTCTTTTTGTTAGACTCCACAAATACAACAATCACTCACTCCATGAATAAAATAAAACCTTTGCAGGGTAGTCTGGGACAAGTGGGGCCGTACGGGCTTAGCGGGGAATTTTTGGTAAAGGTCTCAATAGCTACCCCCACCCAAATATGGACCCTATAACTCCATTCCTCATTTGTCAATTTATACCCACAAAATAGGTCGCTATTGGGTCTGACAAGAATATACTATTTCGTATTAAGGAGCTAGATACTGAAAATTGTGCACAATGAAAATTATTTAATCTTATTAATATTTTTATAACCCAGATTGGGATGATTTAATTTAATGCCAATCTATAAAAAATGTTATATGTTGTACTGATATGAGTTGTCCGGTTTTAAATATCCTTCGCAAATTAATTTTATTTTAAATTAAATGTGAAAATGAAGCTCATCTTCTGAAGCTAAACGATTAGTTCATTTAGAACATATTTTGTACTAAGAGGCTCAACTCATTCTTGATATTTTTTGTGTGCCTTGCGTCTTACTACCCATCCGACCTGTTCCCAAATGTACAATAAGGGGGTAGGAATCATTAGTATATAGTTTGTAGGTTATATTCTAGAACTTGCGTAGAAAAATTGGAGAAGCCTTGAAGAAGCACCAGTTCAAGTATTCTCTACTGGGATTCAAACCTTGACTTCCCCATCACTGGTGAAACATACTCAACCAGACTGACATCTTTGATTGTGCTTTCATAAGGTGTGAGTCTAGCTTAATGCCACAATGTTTATAAATAAGTACCAGTGTAATAATGAACGTAGAAACCATTTTCTTTAATACCATAGGAGTTGATGAAAACCTAATAATCTATTAAACCTCGAAGTGTTCTGTTTCAGTGGTTCGGGGCTCTGATATTTATTTCGATGAGCTAAAATATTTGAGTAATAATTTACAAAACCACTTTTATGGGATGAATTAGAACTTATTTGCTCACCAGAAAGTGTTATACGAATTAAAATCTAAATTTTGGAAAGCACTCTTGTCTTGGGGATCTTCAGCCCCGCTTAATTAGGCAACTTGACATGGTGCCCTGTACGGTGGGTTGTCATGTAGCCATGGGTTAATCACAGGTTACTTAGCAGGGAAATTTAGCTAACCATTTTGTGATTGTGTTGATCTTATGTTTGGGAAAACAATATTATTTATAAATACCTTTATTTGCTTAGAAAAAATAAATACAGGATAGGTTTGATGAGATAAAATTTACTATTAAATAGGATTATGCATGGTAAGATAATATCAGTGCAACCCCTCCCTGTCAATAACTCAGATAATTTAGAATCTACTGTAAAACAAAAAAATACAATTTTCAAAAGAAAATCATTATCTTATAGCTAAAAATGTTATTATATCTACTTTTACATATTAGTATTACATATATTATATTGTATATAATCCTTACTAGAGAAAGAGATTAATAATATAGAAATATTTTATCAATATTGAACACAAATAAAGTGTGTATTTTATAAAAGACCCTTCTTGTCAATATTGGACTGTAGATTATATTTTCCTTTTCATTACAATAATATAATATTGATGAAACTCAAACGTATCAACTATAAAGTGATTTTAACTAATGTCGAACATATTTGAGTTTTGTATTCTTATTATTTTTTTTTTTGATAATGTCTTCACATTAACAAATAACTACCTAGCTTTTAAAAAAGGAATATTTAGTCATTATAATTTGTTCTGACCATAACTATCAATAATCATCAGAAACTCTGTAAATAGATTAAATAGATTTGTTCTACTGCTAGATACTAAAACTCTAAAATAAAACATAATTTAGGATTAGTAATATTATAATATTTTCATTGGATGGCACTTTATTTTTAGCGAATGGCATCACTTACAGGGAGGAGCATGATATCCAGTTTTGTCGCCTGTATGTAGATTATCCGCCACTCTGGTGGCGCAGAACGTTGCTCAGGGTACACCATAGGAGGTTGGCTGCACGTACCCGCCATAAACTGATACGATCATAGTGTGTAAGGAGGTATGGGCCAGTGGGAGTCTTAAACATAACTTAAGCCTATTTAACCAATTTCTGATAACCGTTGAGATAATTCTCCTTAAGAGAAAAAGTCACTAGGTATCAGCTAGGAATCAAATTCTGGACCTCTACGTTCGTAGCCAGGTGCCCTAACGCCTACATTACGGGGCCGGATGATGCCATATGTTTAAAGATGCTATTAGGCAAGCTATTTTCACAACACAGCTTTTCAAAAAATATGGCTGATAAAAATTACTTGGAAAAATGAAACACATGGAATTGCTTGCGATTTATTCCCCCATTGACATGTTAATATTATTTAGTAAATTTCACTCGCAGTAGTTTCTCAGCTTCTAGACAAACAGGCAGACAGACAGATGGACATCCAGCTGGTGGGCGGGTACTAGGTATAAGCGATGCTGTAAGATGGCTTGTCGCACAAACATCCAATGAGCTCATCGCACGCGGAGAGCTTGGAAAACGATCATACTTATTTTTAGATCTACTGTACATATTTTATGTTCTCACTAACTGAACAAATGTAATTTTCATGTAGGTGAAGTTAACGACTCTTTTGAATTAAGGAGGATTATTAATCACCTTCTAAATTTAGTGTATGAAGTAAATAATAATCTTCTCAAAGAGTTACGCCTCAACAAGTGATATATTATCTTTTAAAATATGAACTTGTCGTTGGTAGGGTTGGCTGGTTGGATGGTTTTGGTTAAACATGTTACGGAAGGGCCATGCTCCACCTCCCATCTGTGATTGAAGTTTCTGATTCACCTTTTAAGTGAATGCTTGTGCTTTTCTCTCTTTTCCTATTACATTCCTTTATAATAATCAGTTTAAGGTGTTTTTGTATTGTGTCTCACTACCAATCCATCGTATCCACATTTAAGTATGATAATAGGTTAGAGATGAAAATGGTAGAGTTTTTCTGGAATGAACGTGCATTCCATCCCTAACAAACCAAATTAGAAGAGCCTGAAGCTTGGTCCCCCTCCCCTCCTCTCTCTGTCTCTCTCTGATTCTGATGGTCCAAATACTGAGATGTAGCAAACACTGGCCCTATAACACATAGCTAAAAGATGGGTAGTATATTATCAGTTTCTTGTACTTACTTACTCTATAGCGTTAGGAACAGCTCTAAAGTTCATTGTTTCACAAAAGTACGTCAGCTAGTTCTATCCAGTCCACCTCAATACACCCTATCTCTATTTTGAGATAGTTCTATCCAGTCGACCTCATTATACCCTATCCTTATTTTGAGATAGTTCTATCTGGTCCACCTTATTACACCCTATCCCTACCTTGAGCTGGTTATATCTGGTCCACCTCATTACACCCTATCCTTATCTTCAGCTAGTTCTATCCATTATTATTATTATTATTATTAGCACCGCATCTTACTACCCGTTCGGGTTATACGCACTTACGCTAATGTGTAATGTTAGGGTGATTGTGAGATGAAATGGAGGACCTACAGTTTAACGTGGAATCCGAACCACGGTGGAGGCCTGGCATTCCCCACATTCACAAGAAATCTTGTCAGAGGTGAAGGAAGGGTTTGGTAATCAGATAAATCTTTGCCTGGACCGAGGATTGAACCCCGGCCGCCATAGTTCTATCCAGTTCAACTCATTACACCCTATCCCTACCTTGAGCTGGTTCTATCCAGTACATCTCATTACAACCTATCCCTATCTTCAGCTAGTTCTACTCAGTCCACCTCACTACACCTTATACCTATCTTCAGCTAATTCTATCTGGTCCACCTCATTACACCCTATCCCTACCTTGAGCTGGTTCTATCCAGTACATCTAATTACAGCCTATATATTTCAGGTCCATTCTAATACTATTCTCCTATCCACGTCTAGGTCTTCCCAATGGTTTCTTCCACTTGTGTTTACTGGTTTGTACGCTGAAAAAGGTTTTAGAAAATCCCATCGTACTGCATGTCCTACGCACCACGATATACAAGACTTGATTATCCTAATAAGATCTTGTGATTAGTAAAGGGTGTGTAACTTATCACTATGTAACCTCCTCCACTCTCCAGTGGTCTCATCCCTTTTTGAACCAAATATCTTCCTAAGCACCTTGTTTTCAAAGGACCTAATTTATTTTAGTCTTCTAAGGTGAGAGAACACTTTTCAAATCCATAGAAAACATCCGCTAAATTATTGTTTTGTATATTCTGACATTCCTTGAAAGCAGGAGATATGTCTACAACTTACTAAACGACTTTATTATTATTATTCTAAGTTATAATTTAATATTGTTATTGCTTGTTTCTTATGGCATCTATATTAGATAAACTGATTCCAGCAATTGAGTTTGCAAACCCAGAATTTCATAGCAATGATTGTCCAAAAGGCATTTTTCATACAAAATCCTAACACACAGTAGGAGTAAAACAGGCCTTTCAGGTGACCCTTCCTACCAAATTAAGTGTATAACTACAATGATGCCAATATTTCGCAAGTAAGCCACAGTGGTGCTACATGTTATTATTTTAATGGAAGTATATATTACGTTACACTTTCATTGTGCATTAGAGCACGAACTTTCACTTTTATGACCGCAAAACGAGTGAGCTGTTTGGATAGTTTTGTTTGCAGAAACCACTAATTGTATATTTAATATCAAAGTGGGAATTACATTTGTTTGTGTGCTAACACTGGAGTTCAACAAACCAAATTGTTTGTCAACTTCTTTGGCTCACTAAATGTAATAAATAATGAAGTTAAGAGGGACGGCTATAACGTTAATCTTGCGTAGAGTTAGACACACATACCAAAATATGTTATCTAACATTGACCAGTTGATGCGTTTACTTTCTTCCGCAGAGCAATAACAGAGGACGAATCGAGTCTCAGCCTTTAAATGATATAAATGATCTTTAATTTTTTTAAATAACACTCAAGCATATTTCAATAAATGATTATTTCGTATAACATACCGACAACAAACTTAACTGAAATATATTTATCACGCTTGTACAAGTGAGTACCAGGAGTTAATAATGTTTTCAATACTTTGGACTGTATCAAGTAGTATTGTTGACATTCTCTTGAATAAAAATATGTTTTTTAAACATTTTGAGTAAATGATACAGTTTAATGTTATATTAGTCACTGGAGCTCATAATCATTAATTACTTATACAATAGAGTATGATCATCCTTAGCTCAGTAAGTCATGTGTCTGAGTTTTGGGTTCGAATCCTGGTATAACCAAAAAATAATGATTAGTGAAATATGGATATTTTTTTTTAAATAATGAGTTAAGGACAGGAGGTTCGGTGTTGTGTTTGTTCTAGACTTAAGTTAGTTTTATGTCTTGTACTGATATAATCAGCCGGTTCACAAAATGAACGTTAACTAGTAATTAGAGATGGAAAGCTCGAATCCTCGATTCCTTGAATCCTATGGTATTTGAGAGATTCGAAATTCATAAAAATCTCAAAAAAAAGTATCTAGAGTAAAATGATATAGTTATTGATTTGATATAACAATTTAAATTAATTGTTGAAATAAATTATATAGTCTTGTGGGGTAGCGAGAATAGATAGATCACAGAAAAAAACAACTAAATTGTCTTACTATAATTAATTCACTAGTAGAGTGTTATCTCTGTCGCTTATGACGTATTATAACAAACAAATTAGCATTTGTCAATGCACAAAGCTTCAAACAATATTTTTAAATTTCATTTTAAATATTTCTAACTTTAACTGAAATTGTACTGCATTAATTTTAAAGATTCAAGGATTCGAATTTAGATTTGAGCTTTGAAAGAAAATGTGACCTTAGGGTTTTATAAATATAGGATTCGAATAATTTCTACTAATAATTCTATCCTTCAAACAACGAACGACATTAATTAACCATCCCTACAAAGTATGTTGCAACTCAAAACTATTCAATATGCCTACACTCACTAAGGTTACACTGGCATGCATTGACATGTTAGTAGAACCCAACTAGCATGCGTGCTACACACACACACACACACACACACACACACACACATATATATATATATACAAAACACACACACACATACACACTCACTCACACATACTTGTATTATCCCATTTAAGGTTGCGTTTTGTTGTAAGAATAGGCAAGCCCGCTCATAAATCATGTATGCTAAGGAACTTTCACTCGGAAATAAGTAATAGGTTCTTTATTATTCCCTTTTAAGCAGTTTTTCTTAAAACTAAACAATGACCAACATACTAGTCACGGCCTGATTTTAAATTAAAAAAAAGAGCTTTGAACATGAATAGCAACAAAATAAATTTGTGTTTATACAAGATGTTGCGTGATACTCTGACACATAGCTAGAGTAATTATGTAGACACTTACATAATGATGTTGTTAAAAAATGAGTTATTTATTTCAAAATGACTAACGCAAGATTTAACATCATTAACTAAAATACTTTAATAGCTGTGAATAATTTAGTTACTCGTAAAAAATATGAGGTTCAATGTATTGCTATTAGGGTTTGTATTTAAAATTATTACAAGCCAGATGATTGAACCTAATAATACCAGCCTATTAATTTGTATTATACAGACGAGTGATTACTATAACTCTTCAGGTTTTAAATGTAAACGATTATTTTCTTATCTTTGAAAAATGTTCTACTAATGTTATTATATTATTACAATCAAATATCTGAAAGTATTTAAAACACAGATGATATTTTCTAGGTAATTTTCGAAACTTGACCAATGATTTTGAAATTTATCCTGAGGAAAGAGTTATTATTTTAGCAACGCTAAAATATTTAACCTTTAAATAATTTGAATGTAATTGTTGCTCTATGCACGGAATTATAATTGCTTCTTCTAACCGATTACTCACATTCATTCTTTAATCCAATAATAATGGTTACATTTCACCAGATGCTAGTTGTTGTATTCGCCGCGTCTCGTTAGCCGTTGGTGCTGCACATACTGGTGCTAGTAAATTAATAACAATATAAGATGATTGAGTTTCAACATCGGCGATGGGTAAAGTATTAGACTTGAACCCCGTTCATTGATTCTTTATCAAATAAAATGTCGAAAACGTGTGTTGTTTGTTTAAATTATAAATAACATACTTTCATTTATTAATGTATATTATTACACCTGTGGTCTGGGTCAGTTTTTTTATTAAAGCAATATATTTTTCACTAATAGCTGGCTAAACCTACCATAGCTTCATATACTTTATAATCTATCTTAAGACCTAGGACAGGCAAAACATCCAATTCCCGACCGTTAACTTATCACTGTGAGTAGGTAAATCCACATTTCAGGTATTATAAAGTTTTCGCCCATGCCGGGAACCGAACCCGGCATCCTTAGCTCAGTATACAGACACGCTACCAACTGAGCTAAGGGGTCAAATTTTCCCCTAAGAATTACCGTCTAAGTTATAACTCACAAAATAAATGAACGGAGCAACTTCCAGCCAATATCTTTGCAAAATAATGCAAAATAGCAGTAGCTCGTAAGAATGATTAAAACTGGGGTGTCATTTGAGTTGTTTTATATACAGTTGGACCCTTATTGTTTGTTATTGATAAAGTTATAGAGTTCTGGAAACATCAATATACTGTGGTATAGCTGGGGTTAAGCCATAGGGTCCGTAAATATGCTTATTCTGATAAATCTGACTAAACTATTACTATTTAGCCTGCTTCGGTGGCCACATGGGGTGGTTTTCCCTAAATGGTTTTCCATTCTCTCTTCACGCAGATACTGGTACACTTCCCCTAAATTCAACCTTCCTCCTCTCTAACTCGTCAGCGTAATTAGTAAACCCCTACATATATTTATAACATGAACAGGTTGTAAGACGCGGTGATAGAATAATATATATTAATATTTACGGCATCATTAGTGATCGAACTTGTGAATTCTTTATGGAGCCCTTGCTTCAAAAATGGTAGGCAGAGAGAAAATTTTAAAATGATCTCATCAACACGTGTTAAGTCTCCAGTAAAAATGCTCTATCTTCAACGTGGCAAGAATTCCGAATGGCCGCCAGAAATATTTTCAGGACACAGAAACTAAAATAAATATGACTTCTCAATTGGAACCAAGCCAACTCTGAATGATGTTTCGTAAGTTGGATCTCATTTTAATATTGGAAAAAATAATACATTAAATGATGATTTTAAATATTCGTTCAGAACTTCACTAAGCTGATGTGTCAGATATGTTTTTAGTTTGTAGTGGAGACAAGAAAGGAGTATTAATTAACGAAGCACGTACTCCTATTAACATAGATCTAAGACTTTCAAATTGATATCAAATTTATGGTAAAATAAATAAGTGCCTACAGAAATATATATGTATATATATTTGAATTATATTTGTTTAATTATATATTCATATATGAATGGTACCATTATATTAAATATAAATATTTATTGATTGCAAAATAATATAATCAGATTTTATAAATGTAAACATTCCAAATTGTTAGGAATGGGGTTGTAAACCTCTTGACATGGTTTTGAAGTTAAGTATTTTAAACAAATATTCTCCTTACTCAGTTAAAAAAATTAAACAATGACGATGTTTTAAACTGCTTTAAGCCGGCCACACATTACGGAGGATTTCACTCTAACATATAAATGATTCAATCACATAAATGTTCGGCTCGGCCTTCCTTCTTGTACATTCCAAGCCGTTTCAATTCAGCGTAAAATCAGGCGAGCCGAAACTCCCGGGCGGGAGGGAGGAAGGTAGAATGGCAGAATTTTGTTTCTGATCGTGAACTTAGTGGTGTCAGCAGCCACTTATATATACATTCCCTTATCTGCTAAGAGGAACAAAAGAAGGAGACGCTGGTGTCAAACTTGGCTTTGTGAGCGTAATGTTAGTTACTCAGATCACCTTGCTTCACTGAGCTATGGACACATCTAGCTGGCTGGAACAAAGGAGCGCATGAACGCCCAAAATTTCTTCTTTCTTTCAAATCATATAATATTTGAACTCTCCTTCCTAAGCTCCTCTTTAACGCAACCTTTCCTTCTATGACGTCACGTAGAAAATAGTTCCTCATAAGGATGTGTCCACCCAATTAGTTTCAAACCGATGAATCACCTCCAAAATGGATCTCCTCTCACTCCCTCTTCTTAGGACTTCTTCATTTGTCGTCCTGTCTGTCTGATCTTCTCAAGTCTTTTCAAGCAGCATGTACCAAAGCTCTCAAAAAATTTATTTTCCCTCTTCCTAAGAGTCCGCATTTCTGCTCCATATGACGTTAACTCAATATAAGTAATGTTTATTATATTTCCATTAAGTCATAAGTTATCACATGACCAGTGCAAACAAGGTAGCTATGTTGGCTGGAGTCTTTCTTTGAATTATTTGACTACCAACCTCATATGTGTTAAGTTGATAAGATATAATTTCTTGTTACATAAGAAAGTTCTACTTAAAACAATATAATTGGGCTTCAAACCTACTAAGAAGGGCATCCACCTAAATAATGTCAATATGAAACTTTAACATTATTTTCCCTTGAAACTAATGACAGGTACGAGTATAGTCCTCGCGGGCTATAATATAACGTACGATTGTCCAACCTCGACCCAACAGGATGTAGACCACGACTGTCATTATGGGTTGATGCCTCCAAACCATGTGAGCCCCCAAGATACGGTTGCTGGGTTTGAAGAGCAACACTTCGTTACAAACCGGTGTCGCACTGCACCTTGGGACTGTACCATCTGAAGTAATGGAGGCCAACAGATGTTGAAAATAGAGAGCCGTCATTTCACCTTGCAATGACACTTGCCAATTACACTTTTATAGCAATTACGAGAAGTTTGAGCGAGATGGAACTATGCTACCTCAAAACATTCTTATTTATTTCTGGTGTATATTTAATGTTTTAGAAACTTTATCTGCAACGTTGCGTTAGAATAAAAGGAACTTCACTTGTATTTTCTAGGAGAGAGGAAGAATAACCAGTGGTAGCAGTCGACATTGAACTTGAGACAACCAGAGTCATTTTGTTTTCCAATATTAATTAGTCGTAGATGAAGTATCCTTTTCTAAACTTTAAGAAAAATAGAATACTACATTGATCCGACATGATATCACATTAATTGAAACAGTATTTTTAATTCACACACAAGTTATCCCCTTGAAACTTTGAAAATTTTTATTTACAGTAGAATCTGAGTACTGTAAAACTATAAATATATATATATATATATTTATATCTATATATAATATACAGTTTAATCGCCTTAAAATTATGAGAATGTGTGATATAAAATGTGATTCTCCCCAAACTAGAGGAGTGTGATCCTTTCTAAGACAGGGGAATGTCTTAAATAGAATGTCATCGTCTCTAAACCAGGAGAATGTGTGAAATAGAATGTAATCGTCTCTAAACTAGGAGAATATGTGAAATAGAATGTAATCG
>CABFOV010005548.1:0-18360 GCA_902141375.1 Timema poppense
CTACCTATATTACTTTAAAGAAAAATTACCTTCATCCATGACTTTTTACATAATTTAGATTGATCCAAATCAATACATTACATGTCTATGAAAATTTAGCTGATGGAAAGATATTTAATAGCTAAATATGATTAGTAATATATATTTTCAATCTATTTTGTACCCTTCTTTAACCATGGTAAACATTTAATCCAAGCATAAGTTAAAATAACAAATACATTGTTTCTTTTGATACCGATCCGATACCGGAGTGTGAGTACTAATATCAGTAAAAGTATCGTAAAAAACTTATCGATCAAAAAATACTAGTATAGAAAGGGAAATATCGATATTAGTAAAGTAATCATACTTTTTCCAAATCCCTATGCCGAGCAGAACAACGAACACATTTTGTTAAAATGTTCTGTTCAGAAAACCGTCCACATTTGTCACGAACATGTTCGTGTTCGTTGTTCTGTTGTTGTCTGGACGAAGCTTTAAACTGCTACTTCTCAGGGTAAACGGAGTGTACTTCAAACTTTGGTTTGAGTCTCATGAGACGTATATTGAGGAAAATGGTAGATGTGGATAGTAAGAGTTTTTCGTAGTTTACTAAAAGGGCGCTGTAGCTAAGGCGTGGGAAGATAATTTTCCAAGGATATGTCCGCTAGAAAATTCTACTAGACCTTCAGCCAATAAAAGTGTTTATACCTAAATGGGGTCCCCTTCTGGGTATATCAAATTTCAGGGGGCTCTACTACTTTCTACTTACATCCTTAGCTGAAATACTTTATAACTACTTGAAATGGCTGACCACGCGAGATTATGTCACCTTTCCCTCAGGTATTTATTCCTTGGTCTCACCACGTATTCCATTAACTTCAACAAACATTGAAACTAGCTACGACGATACGCTCTTTCGAATGAGCTTTTCGTAAGTATAAAAAACAAAGTGTTTGATTATAATAATTTGGGTGATTTTATATAGTCCTATTATTATTTTGGAAGATTTTTTATTTTTACTATAAAATATTCAATCTGAATAAGAAGCTGAAAACGTAGCCCCCACATTGGTTTTCGCGCTCTGGTGATGGGCGAACGCACGTGAATATTTAACTACTTCAAGTTAAGGTCATTCGAACCTAAAAAATTTTACTGCACATTATTAACTAGTGTGTATTTATAAAATATAGATAGTGATTCAAATAATTACGTTTCACGAGCTATAAGGGGTCACACTTGCAAGTCTATGCTTTTTGCGAACCATTGCGTTGTTTAAGTAATTAATGTAGGCGTATGGGGCTGAAATTTAGTATAATTATACATTAGTATGTGATATATACAATGACATATATATTAATATAACTATTTTAATATCATAAATATTATAAATATTTCATTGTGTATACCTCTAGTTATACTAATTTCAGCCCCATACATTAATTACTTTACCTTAACATTGGTACAATAAAAGTATAAAATATCAAATTTGATCCCTTATAACCCGTGAACTGTAATTTTTTAAATCAGTGAATCGCCATCTATATCTTATAATAATATCTTAATAATATCTTATAAATAATACACACCGGTTAAAATTCCGAGATAAATGTTTACTATCGAATGCCCATAATGTGGGGTTATATAAAGCACATGTAATGTATGAAAATAAGTTTTAAATTGAAAGCAAAACCACACCGCTCCAGAGTAATTATTCTTTTTTGCGATTTGTTTCATGAACATTATGCATACATAAAAATACAATTTGAGTGGGATTGTCATGTGAAGAACCTTTTAGGGGGTATTATAACTACAGTATAATTTTCATAAGAAGAACCTTATCCGACAGCTAGAAAAATTACTACAATCCAATTTTAACAGCAAGGGCCTTTTATAAAATACAAAAACATTTTTTGTGGTCAACATTGACACCGTTTTACCTTATTATTAATGTTATTTTATAGTTATTGATAATTTATATCAAAAGTGACAGCTGCAGATCAGATGACTTGACGTATGATTACGTGAAAGTAGATCTAATAACATTTCTAGCTGTCGGACAAGGCCACAAATTCTTTCAGATAGTTTCTCATTCTTCCTCCATGCAAGTTGCAGTGAATATCAGTTGGGCCATGGGACTCCTTGTCACAAACGTTTGCAGCTTAATGATGGACAATAGCTAAGTTATTATATGTTTTAGTTACGGCTATACAGCCGCATCTAAATATCATATACTTTAAATTTAAAAATGACACTTTGACACGGGAATTGAACCCAGGACCTTTGGCTTAGTACGCCATTGCTTTTACCACTAAGCTATCCAGGAATTGTCCCTAGCTCAGGGTCATGCTTCACTCATATTTTAAGGCAGAGTCTGTGATGGACGTGCAAAAATCGTCATCTACTAATATATTATCTTTTAAGATCATGAGCCATCAGATAACTTACAGTAGCCCCATGACTTCTTTGGTGCTGGCTGACAGCTGACGCCTTTGAAAAGTTACCAGATCAAATTATGTACCCCTAGGGCGAACCATATGATCTGCAAAAACATGTGTTTAGCAGCTGTCACTTCTGACAGTCAAAATTTAGGTATATACCTAAATGTTGGCTGTCAGAAGTCAGCTGTGAGCTGTCAGTCAGCACCAAATGGGGCTACTGTAGCTTAGTTGGACCATGTTCACTGGCCAGGACTATAACAATAATAGACAGACCTGCGGGTAGATATGAACTCGGCCCCACATATCGTTTTTCCCTGCATTAGGTTAGGCTTGTTTGGGTTAGGTTAGGTTGGATTAGCTTAGCATTTTTTTGTGTCTTACTATACATCACTTGATGTTTGTTGCTCAGCTTGAGAAAACATTTGCAACCTTCCTAAATGGAGCGCCACAATAGGCGGGACCGGGTAATACACCATTATACCTTTTTTACAATCCCCAAAAAGGAAATCGTGGCCCAACTGTGATTTGGGACTAACGATATCCTTTTAAACGGAGGTCATAACTGGTATAGTGTATACGAAGCCCAACAGTAATACGCTCGCAACTACTAGCATAGTTTCTCTCAATTTTATTTTCCTCGCCCATATCCTATTTAAATTTTAAAAAATAATCCATCAGAAGATGTTTTCAATCTGTCAACCTCACGTAGTCTCTACATCTTGGCCTGGCTCAATGATCGTTGAGGGGGTGATTCCGTGCAATATTCATCAGTCATCTGGGGCGGGTTTCTTTCACGCACGGGAGTGTGTTAACGGTAGTGTGAAGCCGTCGCGTGCTGAACATGTGTCCAAGCCTCGCCACACGCACGCACACATGCTCGTTAAACCACCTGGATCAAGGGCTACACACATCCCTAGTGGATATGGTGAGGTTAAGAACTTGAAGAGGGCCTATTGTTTCAATCGATAAATAAATGTATTTACAAGTTATTATGAACAATCATATGTATATACTTTAAGATTAGGTTTACATTAAAATTAAAATAATAGCCTGCTTCCGTTCTCTCATTGCTTAAGACGTCACTCTCGCAATATACTGGACTGCCGATGACGAGGAGATTGGGGTTTGAATTCCGGTCGGGTGTACTGGGAGGGGGTACTTAAATGATTTTACATACGCCACGGAAATGTGGATTCAATTCCTCTAAATTCAACATTCCTCATTCATAACAGATATACGTAATTAGTACATATATGTATGTGTAGCCTTAAGGGATAGTAAGTCACAGTGACACATTAGACAAAAATAAAACTAGCCTATAGTGAAGCCAACTCTGTCTTATTTTAAAATGGACATCGTGTTTTACCTTTGAGGGGCGTTTTAATGCACAAGAATAGATCTAGGGACTCTTAGAATTGTCATATCAGTATCTTGTCTCCCCCTCCCCTTATAACTCACATACACACACACACTCACACTCACACTTTTTCTCCTCTCATAAACATTGGGTTGTGTAACGACTGCATAATAAATTATATTTCCCCATCAAGTTCCAAACATTCTGTTGTAATCAACAATGGCGTCACATTAGTTATTTTTATGAAAAATAAGGTACATTCTTCTTTACTATTCTCTAAAATATCCAACAAAAATGTAACTTCCAGCCGAAAAACACAGGAAATTTTGATTTTGTATTAATAAAACAATGGCAGCCCTACTTTTTTTTTTAACGCTCTGCATATTATACAAGCAATTGATTTTTGGTGTTAAATAAAACGTTAAAGCCCTTTATATAAAAATAGAATAAAATGGAAAGTGTTTGAGAACAAATGGGAAGCTGATACTTTTGCGTGCCTACTTGTTAGATTTTTTTTATCTAAGTTCACTTTTAAGTTTTACAGCATGTAAAGGATGGGCGGATGGCATGTTGAAGAAACATTTGTTCACGAGCACATGGTTTTAAGTAATGCTTCACTGATATAATACTCCTTTCGCTTTCTCATTCAAGAGAAAGTATTGTATTCGTGATAATGTTTGACCTCTAGATTATGATGAATCTTTTTAAATTTCATATGTGTCCGAACAATAAAAAGTGAAGTCTTCAATTATTTCTGACCCGCCTCGGTGGCGTAGTTGCCTAACGCACTGGTCGTGTTGAGCTCAATTACTGAGGACGGGGAGATCGAGTTTCGAATCTCGGTTGGGTGAACTGGGGGTGGCTTTTTTTATAAATGGTTTTCCACTCTCCCTCCACGCAAATGCGGGTTAACTTCCTCTAATTCAACCTTCCCAATTCCTAATCCATTAGTGTAATTAGTACTTAAAGCGTATAACCCGAACGGGTAGTAAGACGCGGCGCTAAATATAATATAATTCTTTCTGTTTGTCTCTCATTGGCCGCTGATCCAAAACGGTTTGATGTCTTTTGTTCAAACTTGATATATAGACGTTATAGGGTTGTACCTCAGGACGTTTTTATCATTTTATCATAGACCTCAAATTAAGGATAGTTTACTTAGTAGGGATTTTTTTAATTCCAGTTTTTTGACAATGGCTCTAAATATTGTGTTTAAATTGGATGTATATTGGGAGTCTTTGGTCTCCCAAATAACACTGAATACTTGGTTTTTTGGTAAAAATTCGTGAAAGGGTAGTTTAAAGGGTGATGAGTGATTCTCGAAAATTTGAAATGTTTTGAAAATGGCTTCAACTATTGTGTTTTAAATGTAGAACTGGAAATGTTTTGACATTTCAAATGATTTTTTTTTTGACAGGGTAGGGAAAAATTTGTTTAGATGTGTGGTTTACTTATGACTTTTTTTTAAAATAGCTCTAGTGATTTAGATCAAAAAGGCTATTTGTTAAGTTTTTATACTATAAATAAAAAGATATATTTATTTCTAAAAAAATAAACTAGTTTACTGGTGACTGTCTTTTGTAACATTTGAATTTTTTTAAATATCTAAGGATTTTGTTCAAAATTCCTATCGCGGGGACTATTTTACATGATCAAGATATCTTTTTGTTTAATAAATTAATTTAAGGGTAATTTACTTACAACAAATAACAGAAGTTTTAAAGGTTTCAAAATTGGCCTCAAATGTTGAGTTCAAAATATATATCTGGGAATAATTTTTCATGATAAATAAAAATAAATTTTTATTTTTACAAATTAAATAATAGTTTTAGGGTACTTAACAAATAACTTATTTTTGAAAATTTTTAAAATGTAAGTTATATATAAAGAGTGTTTATTGTAATCTTTATGATGTGTTTGTTTTTATGAAGAAAGCTTACATAAGGGTAGTTTAGTGGAAACTTTTTTTTCATTCGAAGTTTACACAAAATTAGAAAGTTTGTGTGGTTTTGTCGTTCCGTTTATTTTCTCTACTCTTCATTAAAATAAAGTTATGACACTCAAAATATGATGTTGGAATTCTATATTTACGTCATCCTAGCGATAATATTCACAAATATACGTTATAATGTTTTCCTTGATACTCAAAGTTAATACCTAACAAAACAAATTGTAAAAAAAAAAATGTTTAACACACATCTTATACTAGAATACAACTCAGCTTCCCTAGCGTATTTTTTTCTCTCTTTCTCTCTAAAAAAAAGGATGATAACAGATTTAAACAGATTTAAACCCACCAAAAGACGTCGAAGAACGTTTTTTTAACCATCGGGAGGAAGAAGGGGGTGAGGGGTAAGAACAGGAAATAATGGTGCGGTAGATTGAAGTTTTTTTTGTCTCCCTCCTATATCCTAAGAAAATCCTTCCTCAAAATACCCTTGGCTCTTCTTTGAAAAATTCTCCTCCCCTCCCACCAATTTTCCCATCCTGAAACCCACCCTTAGGCACGTATACGTTGTACGATAAACTGTACAACGTAAGAGCTAGTGGTTCTGCGACAATATTGGAGATTAATCTATTCGCCTGGAAATTTACAAGATGAAAAGAGAGAAGATCGGGTGTTTTTTTATTATAAATATATTTTTATATATGTGAGCTTATTGTGTATTCTCTAGGGTATTTCTAGGGATGTCATTCCTGTTTCTAGAAACGTATCAAAGGATGTTTCTGGAAATACACAAGCTCGCTCGGGGAAAGCGTCGGTAAAACGGCTCAACTAGCTTGACAGTCGTGGATATTTTATCCAGAAATATAAAGTAATACCTGAAGGGGCGTTAGCGGAACAAATTACACTCCCTACACTTCGAAGAAAATTAGAAAAAATATATATAAACTAGAGATGTTTCAAATTCCTAATTTCTCTGTTTATATCGTTTCAGTTTTCTCGACAATAACCATTTCAAGTTTTTCACATACATCCAACATCACAGTATAAATGATGATATTTATTTATATACCGTTATGTAATGCATGTAAAAAAGAGTAAATATTGTTTTTTAATACGTCCAACGACCATGTTGGATTTGTGAAAGCTCACTAGAAGATAAAGGTCAAGTTGAAGGATAAGCAAATTATTAATACTGGTCACTACGAAAGATAACCTAATCTAATTCTAACTATTGCCATTTGGTTTTAATAATACAACTTTCATTTCTTGTGGTTCTAGAGCTAAAACTAGAAGACTCGAACTTGTCATCCTTACTAAAAACTTAATAATACCCTAATAAATATAATACTATTGGAAGAAATAAATATATTCTCTGCACTGCCATCCTCTAACTAATAAGCTATGTGAGCTTGACTTAAACATATTTGATGAATAAAACATTAAGGACACGATAAGTATACGAGTGGTTAACACGTCACACTTTGAATCGGGAGACCTGGTTTGTATCTCGATCGGTTACAATATTGGTAGGGAAGTGCGAAGCACTTGAGCCCAAGGTTTCTAAACATTGGGAAGCGCCCGAACTGATAGTAAGACGTGGTGCTGAGTATTCTAAACATTGGGGGGAATTTTTTAAATACTAACGTTAAAAAGTAAAATTAAATTTGGTGTGAACTATTATATATATATTTATTTAACTTTATTTTCTCCCAATACTTTCTTATTTTATATAACTAGCTTTTTACAATATTTGCAGCCATTTGAAATTGTATAATATCGCATAAAATCCTTTTGTTGACTACGTTTAATGTATAAATGTCCAAATATGGTTATTGATTAATCAATTGTCTGGGAGGTGTAGAGTAAGTACACAAACATTTCTTAACTTTTCGGTCGCTAGCTTTGGTTGGTACAACCAATCGTGATTTATTATTCTTTCAGTCAATTGTTTAATTCGACGTTGAAAATAAATATTTTGTGATATTTTCTCTAACTCACAAATGTTCTTAAAATAGTTGCAATTTTCTCTCTCTTTCTCTCTCTCTCTCTCTAAAGCTTTCATTATAATAACCCTTAATCACAGGCTCAGCCCGCAAAATACATTTTTTTTCATGTAAGAATAAAGGTTTACAGAAAATTAAAAGGGACCGTAACACTTTGAGAATATTGAAAAAAATAGTTGGTAAAATTTTAGAATGAAAAACAAAAGAAGGTGAAATTAATGAAAACATTAATGAGTCTATTGCAGTTTGATTAAAAGGTGTGTTAAGTAAGGTTTGATAAAATTATGAGTTTTCTTGTTTAAGCTGGCTTCTTTTTGAGCTCGGTGTGTTACTACTTGTTTGGGATGTAAGCATATTTAGACATGATTAAGGTATAAATGTGAATAAATGTACCCGCATTGAGTAAAAACAGCCTTCAGTAAGTACAGTCGACCGGGATTCGAACTCAGATATCCATGTCGTTGGAAATTCAGTCTGTTGCGAGAGTGACGGCTTAGACTATGTGACTACCGAAGCGGGTTTAAAGTTACTCTTCGATTATTTAGTTATTTTTTGATAAAATAAAATTCAAAATTTATTTTCTAACTAGCTTTATAAACTTGTTAAAATAGTTTCCAAACAGTATTTTTATTCAAACTATTTTAAGTCATCGGCTTAAGACATTCACTTAAATATGTCAGGGGTACTTCTACGACAACTTTAAATATATATATATATATATAAGAAAGAGGGCAAAGTTAACGATGTAAATGTGTATAATAGCTGACCACCTCTATGAAAATATTATTGATCCACAACTGTAGGCAACTTACCCGCAACAGGTACCTCGCGACCTAAGGCGTTAGACTCGCGCTCCCCTTGGTTTCTGTTGATCACGAGGCTGAGGTTCGTATCTTGTCTTGGGAGCGTTTTTCCACGTGGTTTTTTACCATATTCCTCTAAACCTACCTTCTCGTCAGTACCCTTTCATTAAATGATTAATAACACGTTAGTTAGAAATTGTACTGATTAAAAAACAATAGACGTGTGACTATGGTTCGAATACTGATGAGATAGAAACATGTGTTTACTTTGTTGTGGAGGCAGTTGAGGTACAGTCAGAATGTCATCGGAAGAACCTTATATAACAGTTAGAAAAGTTACTGGATACGATTTCACGTATTCATATGTCAATTTCTTTGATAGTTTAATATGAAACAGTCACTTTGATAGATATTATAAATAACTATAAAATAACACTAACAATAGAGTAAAACGTTATCAATTTTGGCTGCAAAAAGTATGTTTGCTTTTTTTGTTATAGAAAAGGCGCTTTTTATATTTAAAAAAAGATTGTACAAGTCATGGTAGTTCATCATAAGAGTGCTTCCATTCGCTAACAGCTCCACTTGGGTGCTAGCACGTCTGTAAATAAACTAACGAAATGCTCTAGTTTACCACAAAACGTACTGTACGTAAGTACTTACATCCCGCACTTCACATCCTTATAGTTATCATTATTATTATTGTTGTTATTATGTTCAATATCGAACATAGAATCAAAATAAAATGAATGTTGTTTTCTATTTCCGAGTATATAATGTTTGTCTGGTGCTCGAGGGTGTAAGGGAAGGGGGGGTTGGTAAATGTTGGTTTCTTCTTGTTTTCGATTACACAGCAGTTTAGGGGAATGAATTGAGGAAGAGGGAATATACTCTTTTTTTCTTCTTCTCGTTGATTGGACTCCTAAAAGGAATTATGGTAGAGCTGTACTCGTCATTTCCTGTCTATCCCCAAAAGCGGTACGTGTAATTGTCAACAATTTCCGCGAGGTAACTACTTCGTATTTTGTTTTATTTAAGGTTCCAATTAATGCCATAAAAATAATATTGGAATAGATTTATTAGTTGTCTTGTTGTGATATATTTACCAACATTGTGATATTAACACTGGGATATTTCCAAAGGAAAGAAATCAAACTTATATTAAAAACAAAATAAAACAACATATAAATGTTTTTTTTTAAATATATTGTTTAATCTTAAACTTTGAAAGCAGGGCTGCCACACGTATTGAAAAACCCCCTTTTTTTTAATACTGGGGTATTTGTGAGTTTGGAACATTTAACTTAGCTGCAAACTTTAAATCATTAAAGGTTAATATGTAAGAAAAAAAAAATACTTACTAATATTCTAGGACCCCCCATCTCTTCGCCCCCTTTTCCTCCCTCTGAAATATTAGGTTGGATTAAGACCGCATTTCGATCAATGTTGGTCAAATTGTCCTTTTTCTAAACCCTTATAGTAATCTATTTAATAATTTAAAAAAAAATCCCCATATCACTCTTTAAAATGTCTTGAAAAATAGGGATTTATTATGGAAAACCTAGAAAAACAATAACAGATTTAGTATTTTTTTTAAATAGTGGCAGCCCTGTAAACTACAAATATCGATGGGATACACCTAGATTTAGTTTTAAACTAGTTTTCCTAAGCTAAGTTAAAACTATTTCTTTTTTGTTGAGCTACCCGTACTCTTAAAAGAATCATTCCCATACCACACAGCAAGGTCAGTCACATTCACCTCACCCATGTCTCGCTAAATGAATTATAAAAATACGCCTAGCTTTTTTTATATGCTCGTCTTTTGTCGTTGAATGCCGAAAAAAAACATTTGTATCAAGTCATTTCAAGCATCAATTTAAGATAATTTATGAAATAAGTTTTTGGTAAATTTCAAACTTATTTATTTTATAAAAAATAAATTTATACATATATTACATGCCTACAAATATATTCTTTATAAAATAAAATTAGTTTTTTCTAGACTAACCAAATAAATATTTATCAATCTAAATATATATATACACACACACACGAGTATAAAGTCTGAACTTGAATATCTATATGTAGCATTTCTGTTAAATTACATCTATTTCAAAATCCCTTTTTTGGTTTGTATGATACGAGCTCAATTCATAGTGAAGCACATACGAGATGCAAGCTTTATGCTAACTCCGGAAAAAAATATTGTGTTCCGGAAGTGGAAATAAAAGAGCTCCTGAATGACGCTGCAACATCAGCTGGGTCGCTTTCTCACGGCTGCTGCCTCCTGGTGGCTGCCGCATGACTTATTCATGTTCCCCTGCTTCACTTCGATAGATCGATATGTTCTCAGTCGAGAGAGAACACACACACAATCTGTGCATTATTAATGAGCCTGAAAGCTTACTTTGGCAGCCAGCGTGAAATTTTACACTTTCCCCATACCTCCTAAATTTGCTTTTCAAAACTCCTCCTGAAGCTCTTAAGTGGACATTGGGTAGAGTTATGGCACGAACCGCTTGGGTGTGGACAAAAGACCACACGACGCGTTGTTACCTCTTTAGCCGTGATTCTTTCTCATTGGTAACATTATACCGTGATCCTTTCTCATTGGTGACACTATACCGTGATCATTTCTCATTGGTGACATTATACCATGATCCTTTCTCAGGCCACGACTTTATTGTGATCATTTCTCACTGCTTCCACTTCCCTATGATCACTTCTTAGTGCTACCACTTCACCGCGTTCTAAGCTCGCATGCAGTAGGGCTGGCTTTTAAAATAAAACAATAAAGCTTGACTTGGTTTTGAAGAAAAGGGGATGTGGGGACGTGTTTACAAAATATAATAGCACGCAATCTAGAAACCTATAACATTAAGAGATAATATAGTTAGGATTATTCACAACGATATAAATACTATAAAATAAATTAGTACCATCATTACTATGCGTAACCGGTCCTGTGGTGCATTGGTCAGTGTGTCTGGGTAGATTCCCGCCTGTTACCTCGGGCATTTTTCTCGAAAGGGGAATTACCCCAACGGTCACCAGTGTTTGGTTGGTTAGACTTAAGTTAGGTTTAAGTGTTTCCACTGGTTCCACACCTTCATACTCACTACCACCATCATTTCATCTCATCGGGACATGGAAAGAGGCTCTACTGAAAGGATGTACGATTAGTACATTCGGGCGTCCCCTGAGAAACGGTATATTAGTACTGGCTAATCTTTCCACTGCTGGGCTTTGGTTGATAGAGCCCAGACGTACTACAATAGTATTATTATTATCATTTCAATCTGTGAGCCTTTTCATTACTACACGGCTTTATTCAATCATGTCACCTTAAAAAAACTACCTTAATTGTCTTTCTATCAGTTGTCTATCACTTGGTTAAGCTAACATCCTATCAATAAAACATATTGTTTGTTTAGTTAAGTGATTATATCTTTTTGTGCACCGCGTCTTATTATCCCTACGTATAATTATATTTACGCTGATATGTTAGGATTAAGTAAGGTAGAATTTATATTAAGTGTTCTGGCATTTGAATGGAGGGAGAGTGGCAAACAGTTTATGAAAAACCTCTGTGCACCCGGCCGGCATTCGTGCACTGACCTCCCCGTCATCGGCTGATGAGATCAGACCAGACGAGAACGTCACCTCGGTCCTCATGCTCACCAATGCGGGTCAATCCAAAATTAAGACGCTGTTACATTTCTATTTTAAAACAAAATGGATGTTATTACCTCTTCTGAATATGAGTGCGCTAAAATTGTGTTTAGTCGCACGTAAGATAAATATTAAAGCAAAAACAAGGTATAGTTTGAAATTATTTAAGGTGGCGAGTCATATGAGCTGTTCGGACGTAGAGTTAAGGGTCTTAATTGCTTCTTCACGAAATTCATGCTATTTCAACGCTTATATCTTTAAAAAAATATATATATTCATGTTTCACAAACTATTCTTTCCCTACTATCCTTATTTATAAAAAATCTTACTTGCATAAAGTTGATGTTTACAACAACACTAACAAAATACAAGCATCCGATGGAGGTCAGAGACAAGATATATAAACCACACATGACTGACTACCTGATGAAAGTGTTTTGATATCTTAAAATTTAATGGAAAACAAGTGTAACATAAATTTTAAAAATGTCTAAGATACTAGGTTTATATTATTTTATGTTTATATAATTATAATGTTAACTACGGAAGACGTGCTTCGGTGGGCGCATGGTCTAAGAAGTTACTCATGCAATAGACTAGGCTGCTGATGCCAGACAGTTAGGGGTTTGAATCCCGGTCTGGTATATTGATGGTGGTTTTTCCTAAATAGTTTTACATTTTACCCCCACAAAAATGTGGTTAGACTTTATCTAAATTCAACCTTCCTCATCCCAAACTCATCATAGTAATTATTAAAAATTTGTATAACCTGAACGTGGTGCTAAAAACAACTACTAAAGGATGGCTTTAGCGATATTAACTTCCTCCACCATCACGCCAGAGCCGGCACTGCGAAAGCAACAGTGCTATCTCTACCTGGTAGTCCCGCCTTCCTCCCCACCCTCTTCCTGTGTGCGCATGCGCACAACAGTCAAACACCACGTCGCTGGAACTGCGAAGCGCACAGTTCCATACAAAGGTTTTTGTATCCTTTTCATAAACTGGAGGATGGCTACTGAAGTACTGACATTAAGCTTAAGGAATATATATTGTACTACAAAAATAAAGAAATAATTAAAGGAAAAAGGACTCATTATATTAAATGTTATCGATAATATCAAGTAATATCAAGTGGGCGCTGCAATTCCGCCGTGCCTATACACGAGCCGCCACTGGCAGAAAGCCATGAGAAGCGAAAATGCATGATTTTCGTGAAGTGGCGAATAGGAAAGACATAGGAGAGAAGTACTCTAATATCCCACCTCCCCCTCCAACCTCCCTCTTTCTCTCCTTGGACCTTCCAGTGGTAGAACCCAGGCAGCGCTGATTGACAGGGTAATTTAAAAATATATTGACAGGCTGGCCTGTGGTTGATCTGGGTCACATTTGGAACCTAACGTCCCCTATTTTATATCGGAGAAGGGTAAGTAAATTAAATTCTTGTGGTCACAGTGAGTTGTGTTTTTAAATAATGTTTTATATTCATAAATATAATACAGTTTTTATTGTTTTTATCAAATAGTTTTACAGACGTTTACTCTACAGAACAAAACATTCTTAAAAAAACATCAATTCATGATGTCCATTTGTATTAATCCCTCAGTCCCCTCAACCTTCTTTCCACGCCTCATCCCATTACGAACCTCATTGATTAATTCCCAAACGCCAGACAGATAATAACGTTTTTGCAAATAAAGGTTTGCACACAAGGTAAACAAACTACTTTTGAGATCATTTTTTCCCCTTTAATTATTTTAAATATTATTTTGAATTTAAATGGTATGAATAAACTCATCTTAAACGTTTTAAGTACCACACCAAAATAAAGACACACCAAAAATGAAGTAATAGTGTTATCAGTTGGGTTTTTTTTATATACTTTGAATTAGAACGCTAAATAAAGTCTATAGTTAAATTTAATGCTGTCGGTTGTTAAAAGTTTTCCTATGTTGTAGTGGCAATCTGCTATAATTTGATCTGTGCCAACTGGTAATATTTTACTAAACTGGTACGATTGGTGGATGAGACGTGGGTATAACTAAAACCTGATTTCTATGGTAAGCACACTTACGACATCCAACATTGATTGAAAATCGCTCACTGCCATTGGCGTTGTATAAATAGGTTGTATTTTATTTATTAGTTAAAAAGTGAAGCGTGGGTTTGTTAGGAAAAACACAAGAGCAAGGTGAATGCGGTTGGAATGGGATTATGGAAAAACTCATGCGGACAGTAGTGTGAAAGAAGTGTCTTGTGTTGGTTTGGGCATGTTGAGAGGATGAGTGTGTATCGAGTAATGAAGCAAATATATGAGGGTAGAGTGTGGGGATCAAAAGAAAGGGGCAGGTCATGTAATACGTGACTAATTATTGTTTATGAATATGTGAAAAAGAGAAACATTAATAATTTTAAGAATAAAATAACATGTATGACTCAGTATATGGATATTGTTGAAGCGAAGGAAGTATGCAAGGATAGGGAAGTGTGGAGAAAGCTAGTGATGATGGACACGGTTATCTATCTCCCCCCCCCCTAAACCTACACCCCTCTACCACCCTAAAACCAAACTAGCTGTCACTTAATCCCAAGGGCGAAGAGGCTAAATAGACCTAACCACAATTTGTGTTTAGTTATCGGGTGCAGGTAGCATTTCGAAGTTCACACGATAGGAATGCTGACTCTATTGACAGTTTCTTGCCTACCCCGTAAGGGAACGGTGGGATTGGATATGTATGCAATTAAAAAGTCAACCAAAAAAGTCACAAGAATCTTACACTGATACTTCCTTATAAATACTCGTTTAATATTTTTATATCCGCCATTGTGGCAATATTAGTTTCCAGTTTTAAAATAATGGGTTTCCAATGAAAATCAGACTTTATGCCATGTTCTTATCGATACTACTGTATTAATATTTTTTAACTTGAAGTTGAAATCTCTCCCACAATTTCTCTTGGGATTTGGAGTTGATATTCTCCCTTGGTGATCAAGTTAGACAGAAAACATATTACTACTGTGATCAATAGTACATTATATTCGTAGAGGATAACAGTGGTTCACGCGGTATAAGACGCTATTCACGCAAAATTTGTCAATATTTTAAAAATCACGCCTTAGGAATTCAAATCACCTGATATGAACAAGTAAACGAAACACATTCTCAAAGAATATTCTTACAAGTTTCGTTAAAATTAGTCCGCGAATTTGACAGTAATCGCGTAGCAAGTATCCGGACAGACAGACGAAATGCCAAATGATCAAGTTAAAATAGAACTTCACTTTGCTTGGTCAGTAAACGTTAAAACCTGTTCAAATTTGCTATTGTATTTCTGTAGAGCACGTAAACATTATATATAAAATAAGCTCGTGTGTAAAGTTTCAAAAATAAATGTCTCGATAAATAAAAGTTAATTCTATCGTTTCTGATCTCCGCAATATGTCGAGATAAATTGCACCCATTTCGGTCCACGCTTTTTCCGACAGGCAGTTAGTGTTGGGAGCGAAAAAAGTGCAAATAAATACTTTATATCCTCATTTTTACGAGCCAACTATTCGTAAACCAAGATAAATCCCGTGGCATAACCACCGCGAATATGGAGGGGGGCGGGAGGGAATGGTAGGCCGGTTTATTGTAACACATGGCATACAGCATACCACCATTTTAAATCCGTGCGGAGAGGGATTTCATTTGTATAAATAAATGACCATATAGGCTCGCGTGATATGAAGTGTTATGGCCCTTTCGTTAAGGCCACCCGCTTAAGATCGTAATATCTCCTACTTCGGTGACGCACCTCGTGACAAATTATGGCCTTAATTGCTTGGTGGCCATTTTAATCACCGGGAGCTAAAATAAACTCAAGTTATCACGACCACGTTTCTAACTAATCACAGTCACATTTAAAAATAAAGTCGCTCGAGTGGTCGACGATTCGAAAATGTGAAGTTTGCGTGTGTTTTTTAATTTACACTTGATTTTTTTCTGTGTTCTTATTACGAAGATAGCGCTTAAATAAAGTTTAATATTCAATCAATGTCTTATGAATATTTAAAATCAACAATATCGGGAAACTTTAGCAATTTCTTACTAAGCTATTCAAGAAACCTCCCAAGAATTTTCGCAATAAGTTTATCATCTATGAACAATTTATTTTGTACCAACATCGGTGGTCGAATGGTAGATGGCGTCACTCTCGCAATAAACCGCACTACCAATGACTGGGAGATCGGGGTTAGATAGAATCCCGGTTGTGTGTACTGAGGATGGTTTTTCCTCAACGGTTTCCCGCTCTTCCGTACGAATGCGGGTACACTTTCTCTAGCAGGGCTGCTACTATTTTCTTGATACAAAACTCCCCGTATTTCCCAGGTTTTCCGGATGAAATCCCCGTTTTTCCGGACACTTTATTTAGAGAGTCGTATAGAAAAATGAAATTTTACTTTTCATGAAACTATTTTTAAATCATGCCATTGGTGTTAGAACAAGAGAATTTGATCTTGATGGGGAAATATATTCAGTCGTCACGCAACCCAAAGCTTCAAAGAGTAAGAAGGTAGGTAGGGAGGGGGAAGATACGCGATTTAATTTGATTATTTCTTTAGTTCGCTTTTTCTTCTCTACAAAGGCCTATAATTTAAAGCAGGGATCTTTAAACCACGGCCCGTTGGCTCTTAAAATATATACAATTATCTCAAGGGGAAAAAATGACAAATACATAATATGTATATTTTACCAAATCAAATAATAAAATAAACACTTTTTTACTTTATCTTATCATTTTTTGTTTGTTTTATACTTAAAGAAAAGTTTTGCGTTTTAATACAAGTGTACTTTTAACCGGAAAACTACAACTATGGTACATAGACAAGACAAATCGTGCACCTCCTGCTACGACAAATCTAAGAATAGGAAAAAACAACAGAGAACAGACTTCACGAGAAATACTAATTCCTAGTGTGAATATAAGTGTATAAGAATGAAGAATACTAATATTTTAATAGGTATTCAATACTAATTCAATACTAACTATGCCAATGTTTTAATGAATTAGGGAGGTTTTCTTCATAAAAAGTGTACCCCCATTTGCGTGGAGGAAGAGTGGAAAACCATTTTGGAAATAACCTCAATACACCCGGCCGAGATTCGAACCTCGATCTCCCCGTCATCGTCAGTCTAGTTTACCGCGAGAGTAGCGGGCTAGACCACGCGGCCACTGAATCTGGTGAGCTGATTTAAAGAGTGCAGTTTGATTTTTAAAAATCACAATTATTTCAGTCTTTTTTCTTGTAAAATTCCCTGTGTTTTCCAGGTGCTTGGCAACCCTGCCGGGATTCCACTTTCCTAATCCTTAACCTGTCCGTTTAATTAAATACAGGTTTTCTTGGCGAGTAGTAAGACGCAATGTAGTAGGATAATAACTTATTTTAAATGGTTGTTTATCATGTTTATTATAGATATGTATGAACTTGCAACAACAAAAATCTATTTATAGTATAGATTTAATCCGGGTTCTTTGTCAATAACATATTTTAAAATTCGACCTAACTCAGGCGTTTTTACTATCTCGCAAATGCTTTCATACACACATCCATATAAACTTGCGCCTTAAATAATGAGTGAAGTTATCCACTTTTCACCAGAAAGTCCTGGAAACTTGGTGGGTACAGCGTTGGTGCCTCAAGTTGAACATTTTGAGTTATATTCTCTTGTACAGGAGCTATTTATATTAATAAACAGTTTAACCGCAAATTCCTTGCATACTTTTTTAATTTATTTGCTAACATTATTTTTGTAAACATTTAAAATACCTGTAACATTATGTATAAGTTTTAGAGAAGCCAAACATGCTTCTGATTACTGAATTTTGTGAAAACTATTTTTAAAGGGGTAGGTAATTTATAACACTACTTAATCTAAAATTAATTATATTGTATAATTTTTATGTTTGTCAAACTCTACATTCTATTAAAATAAAGAATTTAAATTATTCTGAACTGTTTTATTCTAACCTTTTTTTATTTTATCAGTTTTAAATATATTTCTACCAGCATTCATTCACAATTTACACTAACTTCCATGCTATGCTCGTAAAATTAGCTTGCAACAGACACTTTGTTCATCTGCTTTTTTTTTTTTTTTTTTTTTTTTTTTTTTTTT
>CABFOV010005548.1:28159-41787 GCA_902141375.1 Timema poppense
GCCCCCCCCCCCCCCCCCACACACACACAAACAAATGTGAGCATGCTTCCTATAATTTAAACCTTACTCATCCTTAACTCAATCGAGTAATTAGCACACACGTGTGTATCCCGAATGGGTAGTAAGACGTAATGCTAATTTTTACTTTCTAACACACAAAAGGGAGCTTATTAAGGGCTAATCTCACGAGCGATTAACCAGGACATTGATTACAGCATTACTCTAGAATCAGGAAACGAATCGAAATTGTCGAGTTCTGCATTCTTCATTTGACAACAGCGAAACTGGAGCCAGTTTGGTAGTTGTAATTTTAAATATTCATTTCACAATTGTATTTTTAAATACGGTAAAATTATTGCACTTGATTCAATCTAACTTTTTTTTTATATAGAACACAGAATCCGCCCCACGATGTAATGCCTGGTTCGAGCTGTCTACCTAAATTAGGTGTTATCCGTGTGGGGAGAAGGGCGCCACGAGAATGTCAGCTCTTAAACTTCAAACCCCATCCTTCCGTTTCTTAAGGGCATGGATCACTATATCTTTAATCTGGTAGTGAACCCGTTATCCTACTGTATAGTAATATTTTGGTAAGATAGAAAGCAATCCAAAAACGGACTTCCTAACAAAATCAGGGTATACTCATAACGCGCATGTTCTTTTTATATATATATACTTTGCCCCTGGATAGGATTGTTTAATTTGTCTCACACAAGAGGAGACTACTAGCGACCTCTATTCTGTGAGTACCATCTTCTCGACGCTCTCGGACAATACGGCCTCTTCCGGCCAACCTTACTTGGCATCTTAGTTGTGAGGCTTATTTTAGTAACTAGCGAGGGTTCGCAAAACTTGGGACAAACTATTACCACGGCTCGTTTGAAGATCTCTCCAGGGGGGGATTTGTGTTTGTCTGAGAGCAACAGCGGTCTTTCTACCCTCTACCTCAACTGTCACATTGGTTTCAAAAGATAAGTGTGACGATTTAAATAACATTTGTTTGATTATTTTTAGCGCCGCGTCTCACTACCCGTGTGTGTTATACGCATACGTATTAATTACGCTAATGTGTTAAGAATGAAAGGTTGAATTTATAGGAAGTGTACCCGTATTTGCGTGGGGATAGGAAACTAATCCTTGTGCACCCGACCGGGATTCGAACCGTGATCTTCCCGTCATCGACAGTCCAGTCTATTGGGAGAGTGACGCCTTAGAGCTAGTTTATATAATATAATTGTTTTGCTACATAAAATAAATCTCAAACTTATTTATTTTACTGTGACACTACCACGTGTTTTTGTGATTTTTTTTAAATTCAAAATTAATTTATCTTGTGCCACGTTTAAGCGCTACGATTAGTTTTCACGTGTTTTCTATTTTTACAAAAAAAAATTTAATAAATTACTCCCATTCACTGCAAGAGGACTCCTAGATTTTTTTAGCATCGTGTCTTACTCCCCGTTCGGGTTATACACTTGTGTACTAATTGCGCTATTGAGGTTAGGGATGAGGAAGTATATTTGAGGAAATGTACCCGCAATTGCGTGGAGGGAGAGTATCAAGCTATTTTGGAAAAAAACACTCTCAATACACTCGACTGAGATTTGATCCTCGCTCTCCCCGTGTTCGGTGGTCTAATCTACTGCGAGAATAGCACCTTAGACCCTGTGACCATCAAAATGGGTGACTCCTGGTTGACAGACATATAAACAGTCGGCCCCGTAAGCTCTAAGTTATCCAACTTCGTTGACTGCCTGAAAAATAAAACCACCACAATTAAACAAATAAAAACATGTTGCCAGTCATTGAGAGCGTGGATATGTTTCCTTCTTGCGCGGCCAAAGTCCTGACGGAGCTGAGTTTAATTGGTTGGGAGAGAGGGAGGGGTAAGGGACAGTTTTGAACTCAGTGGTCCATGGAGCACAAGATTGCAGACTCCGGGATCTGCCCCCTGTGCTCGTCCACCCCGCGCTATCTCCGCGACTAGGAAAACAGAACTGTAGAGAGTTCTCAAGAGTAAGCGTTCTTTATCCTTCTTTATCTGGTTTCTTCGTCCTTTCGCTTCTCCTTCAGACTGTTATGTTTGTCTATACTCCACGTTTTTCTCGTAGTACCATTTATTAACATTCCTCTCTCTTCTTCCAGTTCAATTGCAATATAAATAATATTTTTATAAATTACAAACATAGTACTATTTGTTTGTGTTCGATTGACAATTTTTTTTTTATTATTATTATTATTATGATGAGCGTTATTTTATAGTTAGTTTTCCTATAACCCGTGTTTTTAACCACGCGATTTGTATTTAACGCGATCGGCGAAATAGGGACCGTTTCTTATAGCGCGGTCCCGAGACGGCTATGACGCGATTTTCGAAAGCGGTTCCCTGTGATTCCCCGCATCTATTGCGTTGCTCTCTCACCGCGCGAGTGTTGGTTTCTGTGATTCCCAGCGCTAGTACCATGTTTCTCCGCCACTAGTGCTGTAATCTTAAAATCCTACACAATTGTTTTCCTCTTGACAGTTTGTTTCATGCAATCAAGTTATTTTTTGATATAATTATTATTTTAAAAAACATGATGTAAATAATATAAAATAATTAAAATGCACCCAAAAAAAATATCAAAATACGAACTGAAAGTGATTTTTCATAGGTATTTTCAGCATGTACTACTCCCTAACCTTTATTTTTCCATAATTGATGTTTTCCATAACGCAACTACTGCGTTATATGATAACTTCCTTTATAACATTTAATAAAATGACAACTGCAGATTACATGAATAGAAGTGAAAGTAGATTAGTAACTTATCTAGCTGATAAATAAGGCTCGTCCCCTGAAAATGTAGCTATAGTTATTTAGATTTTCTTGTATCGCCTTCATTTCTCGTTAATCATTGGTTTTTTAAAACCATTTTATAAAACCATCACTTTCTAGAGTGATGGTTGAAGTTAATTCAAGAGTTTGGCCTTATAATAAATGTCGATGCATTTGTCAACTAATTATTGATATTCATATGAAATAAAGAATTATAGTTAGAAATAATAATCTATGGCATGATAAAGAAAGAAAATTAATCTTTATGTAATAGACGTGGTTCTATTTATAACATTAAGGTTGGATTGTAGGTAACGCGGGTTGAGGGCGGTATTTTTCCAATTTTTGTATCAAAACTTTTTTTTTTTTGTCAAAATAAACAAAATATTTCTTCAGTAGAAACATAGCTTAGTTTTATTTACCTGGTGATTGCAACAGTTGTTGAATATTTGTCACGCTGACAGTGGCATTTGATGAGAAACTTTTTAAATAAAGAGAAAAAGTTGTTATTAAACTCCCCTTAGTTATGAAACTACTGAAATAGCTTCTCTTTTTTTTTCGCTTTCTGAACATTGTAACTAAGTCACATTTTCAATCAAAAATGGTGCGTTACATTTTGTCTGATTAAAAATATATCGAAATCAAATAGGTTTTTGTTATTCAAATCAATCCAATCCAGTTAATTTAATAAACACCAATAATGAAAATAATAGCCTATTGATACTTCATGCATCGATTTTGGATCGCCGGTCCAGGAAAATATTGTATTTAGGTTGCGATTAAAAAAGTTACACCAGCACAGACCATTCGGCCACGGAAGCGGGGCCTCTCATTTCTCCACCTAGTTTCTCTACTTTATTCTTCCTTGAATTTCGCTCTACTTTTTTTTTTCTCCCAATCTTTTTCTTCCACCCACACGTCATTTCAAAATTCTATTGCTCCCCTCCCCCTACCATACTCCCTTTCCAGTACCCTCTACCCTCGTCATTTTGTTCCACCCCACTTCGCCCCGTCTATATTCAGCCCCCACCCCACCCCACCCCAATCCCTATTACCCATACCTCCTTCTCCTCTCTCCTCCCACTTGATGCATCTAATGATGTGTGCATGATATGTGGACATTTTCTACCCAGTTTACATATTACGCTATCTGAACCAACATCCATCTTGTCTATCGTGAGTCACGAAATTGCAGTCAAAGGGGCAACAAATCTGGTATATTTTAAGATTAATAAACTTCTGTGTTAACCCTCCTCTAACCACCCATCCTCCCATTTATCAATCCATTGAAAAATATAGTTTAATATGTGGTTTAAGTAGGTCATAGAGAACAATGGAAGTTTAGAGTGGATTGAAGCGTTCACCAAGCTTTTATTTAAATAATCACGTTTAACACAGGGGTACCCGCTTCGGTGAGCGAATGATCTATTCTCAGGCGTCACTCTCATGATAGACTGACCTGCTGATGACGGGGAGATTGGGATTTATTTCCCGTTCAGGTCTACTGAGCGTGTTTTTCCTCCTAAATGGTTTTCAACTCTTCTTCCACTCAAATGCGGATCCACTTATTTTATACTCAACCTTCCCAAATCATAACCCATTAGAGTAATTAGTACTTAAGCGTATATCCCAAACGGGTAGATACGCGATGAGGAAAAACAACATGGGTAGTTTACTAGCGGCTTAATATAAATGGTGTGGATGAGGAAGGTAGTTTTAGATAAAGTGCACTCATAGCGTGAAGAGAGAATGGGGAGACATATAGCAATAATTCGCATTTTTTCATGTATTATTTATTTGAGGTATTTAACGTGCACTTTCTGAATAAATTATTATATCAGCACACGACAATTTCTATGAGCGAGAGCGAAAGGGCCTACCAAGTTTGTCGGGAAAGGTGTTTTCACATACCTTCCAAAGTTATTTTACATACCACACCCGACATAGGATCAACGGCTTTACTTCCCCTTCTAAGGAAGTTGTGCTACGGATTTTTATCGTTGAAAAAAATTCCGTCAACCCCGGCTGGGTTTAAACCCATGAACATCGGGTCCTGAGGCGAACACTTTACCCCACATATCACCGAGTTCAACAGCATGTTTAAAACCACTTTTAATGCACCCGACTGAGATTCAAACTTTGAACCCCTCATCATCGGAAATCAAGTATATTTCAAACTTTACTTATAACAAGTAACCAGTGGTCACATTGGCTCCTTCCCGCAAATGTCTGGTCCCACAGTCATATTAGCTGGCTTTTTTTTATGTATTTTTTTAGCACCGCGTCTTAATACCCGTTCGGGCTCCTTATATACTAATTACGCTAATGGTTTTAAGGATGAGGAAGGTTATATTTATAGGAAGTGTACCCGAACTTACGTGGAGGGAGAATGAAAACAATTTTGGAAAAATCACCTGACCAAGATTCGAACCTCGATCTTCCCGTCATTGGTAGTCTAGTCTACTGCAAGAATAGCGCGTTTGAATCACGCGGCCACCGAAGCGGGTACTAGCTCGGATTGAAATACTTCGAATTGAATAAATAAACAACAAATTAGGCTCTTTGAGCTAACATAAATGCTCGCTATCCTTCTTGTAGTTTCCAGGACCGTAAATATAAAGTTACTGGTATAATGGACGAGTGTGGGCGTGGGTATGGATATGTGTGTGTACTTTATTTGTGCATTAGATATAATAAATCTCATGTACGGCCCCCGGCCAGTTCCCCAAGAACTTGCGGCGCTCAGTCGATGTCAGGCTGGACACGCTCTAATGCGTCACTCTCGTTTTAAACTGGATTATTGATAACGGGGAGATCGGGGCTCGAATATCGGTAAGATGCAACGAGTTTCTTTTAAATAGCTTTACACACTATCCTCGCGCAAATGCGTACACACATCCTCTAAATTCAAACTTTCTCCATTCTAAATCTTCAGAGTAATTAGTACATATTACTCGTACAACCCGGACGGTTAGTAAGACGCCATTAAAAAAAGTGAACTGTTTCCATCCCAGCGGCCGTGTGTGTTTTATTATTTGACCTTGTTTAGAACAGACACAAGACAACTTTTAACTTGTAATTACTGTCAAGACGGTTGTCTTCAATTAAAAGGCCCCCCCCCCCCTCCACTCACGTGAAAAGTCCTCCAAGGCGCGCAACTAGCGGCCCGCATGCCGCGCGCGATGACAGTACCGTCGGCCCTCTCTTCTCGGTGACTTGGACAAGGGTGGTACCGGCGTCCTGGTGGGGTAAGGGAGGAGGAATATGCGGGTTCCTCCCCTAGCTAGACCCTCTGAGAAGGATGTGGGGATGGGGCTCACTCTTGGTTACCACCAATTAACGTTATTTAGGTTGTTGGGGATGAGAATGTTTGTAACAAGCTGCAAGTAACGTCTCATTCGTCTGTTCACACATTCCTTCTAGAACTCCTCCTCGCGACTTACAGCTCGATATAGATATAACAGAGACTCGCAATAGGAAGAGAGATAGAATTCCTATAAATCTATAGTAGGATTATAGTCGGAAGAACCTTTAGAAAAATAATACTTTTTTGTAGTCAACATATGAGTCGACCCAGTTTTTAATAAATTATAAAAAAAATCTAGTTAAAATTTCAAAATTCCAACATTGAGGTTCACATGTTCGTGCATAGGGGCTACTAAATTTTAAAATTTCACTCCTTATTGTGTGGTAGATATCACACAATACTCATGACAGACAAATATATTCTTAATTTTATTAAAATATGTGAGAGATTAAATTGTTGCAACACACTTCCTTAAAAATAATTTTGAAACTTATATTTTAAATTTTATTTGTTTCTATATCTTTACCTACCGTAGCTTAAAGTATGAAATCATTTTTTTTTTAATCTAATTTAACGATAAAAACAAAGCCTGGTGAACTAAAAAGGCAGATGAAAAACTAACTAAAAATATCGCATGTTTTTTTCTCTGGTACGTGATCAGTTTTTTTTAAATTTATTTATTTACATGTCGAATCGTTATCCTCCAAATTTGCATATCTCTCTCTCTCTTGCGCGCGCACACACACACACACACACACACACACACACTTGTCACTTAACATCCCCTCTCTCCCCTCATCAATATCCGAGGTTGTCCGCCTGATATAAACCCAATATTTGCCCCTACATACCGCTCGAATTAACAAGTCGTAATGGGTACGCGCACGGACAGAAAAAAAAAACTTCACCAAAACGTTGCCTTAACACCCCCTCCCCTCTCTCTTACTTCACCAACCATGTAAATTGTGTTACTACACGGCTGATGCTTTTAGAACAGTTTATACATTTGTTTGTTTGATTATACGTCCTCGCTTTATTTTAGGAATGGGTATGGTGCCATAACTTTGTGTATTGCAGAATTTATTTATGGTAATCCTCTACGCATGTGTTGTAACTGGCCGAATATAATACTAGTTTACAACTTGTTCTTGAATAGTCCTCCTCCCCCCCCCCCTTTCCTCCCTCAAGTAACCCATATAAAAAAGTTAGCTTTTATTTGTTACCTTTTTTTAATCATCGCGTCTTACTACCGGTTTAGATTATAAGCATATAATTACTCTATTTGGGTAGGGATGAAGCAGAAAGCATTTAAAAGCAATCTACCCACATTTGCATGGAAGGATAGTGAGAAAATATTTAGGAAANCCCCTTTCCTCCCTCAAGTAACCCATATAAAAAAGTTAGCTTTTATTTGTTACCTTTTTTTAATCATCGCGTCTTACTACCGGTTTAGATTATAAGCATATAATTACTCTATTTGGGTAGGGATGAAGCAGAAAGCATTTAAAAGCAATCTACCCACATTTGCATGGAAGGATAGTGAGAAAATATTTAGGAAAAAAAAGCCCAGTAGACCCGATCGTGATTTGAACCCCATTATGCCCGTCTTCATCAAGCTATTCGTACACGATAGTGACGCCTTATCGACCCCCTAAGATGGAGATGTAAGAAACGCGAAGAAAGGTCAGTGTTTACGAAGTTTTTATAACAAAACTTTTTTTTTGTCAAAATAAATAAAATATTTCTTCAGTAGAAACATAAGGATGTCCTGAAATTTAATTACAACTTTTTGTCTTTATCTATTAAAAGGTTTCTCATCTAATCACTCCATGTTCATGGCAGATATTCAACAACTGTTGAGGTCACCATATGAAGAAAACTAAACCATGTTTCTACTGGAGAATTATTTTATTTATTTTGGCCAAAAAATGTTTTGTTATTAAAAAAAACTGCAAAATACTGCTCCTTAACGTGTTCCCTACCCTCAGCCCCCTTATCCCACGGTAAAAATAAATAAATAAACTTTTTATATATATATATGTATAGAGAGAGAGATAGAGAGAGAGAGAGATAACTATTTTATTATTTAGTCCGCAAATGTATTCCTTGGCTTATGTTTGTATAAAACCTACTTAAAGTTGTTTTTATTCTTGTGTACGAATTTACAGAATAAACTTATAGTTACAAAGTTGTTTCTTTTTATTTAACTGAGCACCCTTGCGTAATACCATCCATCAGGCTGCCATTTTGAAAGACATAGAACTTTTGAATATTTCATTAGTCAACCAACCGCGCGCCATCATTTTATTATGAACAAGACGCGCGAGGAACAGACAGTCGTCTTTTTTAAGAGAGTGTATAGATTAGCTGGTGTAAGATGGAGCCTTGAGTCGGAATGGTGACGTCACGGGAAATTCTTGGGACAGTTGTGAACGATTTGAACTTTTCATATAAATACAGCGCTATGATAACCAAGGCTAAAAACAGCCCTAGTCAACATTCTTGCTTTTCCAAGACACTGGATTTGTAGAGTAAGCCTACAATTTTCAAATAGATATTAATAATAAATAACAAAAGTGACATCTACAGAGCAGTGTATAGCTATAATCTCTAAATAGTGATTCATTTATTTCATATAACTATAGTTCACGAGCTCTAAGAGGTCAAACTTGCTATTTTGTGCTTTTTGTGTACCATTGTTAAGGTAAAATATTACTATTATTATTATTATTATTACCGCGTCTTACTACCCGTTTGGGCTTTACGCACTTACGCTAATGTGTAATGGAAGGGTGATTGTGAGATGAAATGGAGGTCTTACAGTTTAACGCAGGATCAGAACCACGGTGGAGGCCTGGCATTCGGCACATTCACAAGCTGTGATTAATACATGTCTTGTCAGAGGGGAAGGAAGGGTTTGGCAATCAGATAAACCTGTACCGGGACCGAGGATTGAACCCCGGACTCCCAGCACAGAAGTCTGACACCTTACCCCTAAACCAACAGGTCGCCGATTAAAGTAAAATAATTAATGTATGAGGCTGAAATTTAGTGTAATAACTAGGCATTCATATGAGGTGTACATAATGAAATAGTACGATATAATATTATTAATATAATCAATATTTCATTATGTACACCTCATATGAATGTATAATTTACACTAAATTTCAGCCTCAAACATTAATTACTTTACCTTACCAATGGTACGTAAAAAGCATAAAATAAGTTTGACTCCTTATAATTCGTGAAGTGTAATGATTTGTTAAAATTGTGCAATAAAATGTGAACTCTTGAATGACCTTAAGTTAATCTATATAATGTCTTGTTCCGAATTATTCTCGTGTTTAAAAATGGCGCACTAAACACTCTAAACCGTATTAACTGAGTGATCCGTCTAAAGGGCAACATTACACAGGGATTGTATATCTTTAAAAGAAGATGTCATCCATACCCATACCCAACTACTCCTACCCTCTGAACGATCGCCCTATAAATGGATAGTATCCGGGTTAATCGTCCGTGGGATGGCCTCTTAAGAACGATTAACTCTCTTTCAAATATTTCTAATAATTCTCTTTAAATAATAATAATAATAATAATAATAAATACAATAAGGAATTTGACCCTCGGATAGTTAAGTAAATTCTCGATTAGATTTTTTTTTCAAACCCGAGTTTTCAAATTGGGAATGGGTTTGTTTTAGAATTCTAAAACAACTTACTAGTGGTTCAGCTCCAACATAACCATGGGGCAAAACTTACAACCATACCCGGGAACCATCAAGTTTAACAATGAGTTTAATCTATGAATCTTATAATGAATAAATCATAACAAAAAAAAGTTTAACGTTTAGTTACTATTTTAATTTTTAATATTCTCTCTTTCGTTTATCTTCTGTTTTTTTAACTTCTGAGATTCGAATTAGAGATTCGGGACTCGTAGGTAAAATAAATATTCGAATTCAGAAAATAAGGGATTTGACCCAAATATAATAATAAAACCTCACGTTGATTGAACGAGCAGGTATGCGTACACCTCGCGTGATGGTTCTAACACGCGGGAGTGAATTGGCCACGCACGTCGTGTTATAAATCACCCGGCCAGATCTTGATGAAGGAGAAGGGTTGCAAGAGGAGAGGAGGGGATTCCACTCAAGGCTCGCGGTCGACGTCAACGTTCGGGGCACGGAAGCAGTGATAGGACGATCACGAAGATCGAGTGATGGGGTGGGGGCGAAGGCGAGGGAGTGACTACACGGAAAAACGAGCATCTGTTTAAATCATCTCACACACACATATTTCGGTCTAAAAAGACTAGGCCGCGTCTTTGTTTAAGTAATTAGTCCACGGTATGATTAACAGAGCTCTTATTGTTCATAAAATATTAATGACCTAGTTTGTAAATTGGGGTCGTAATGCATTGCGATGCACACTAAAGAATACACTATCGTAAAGGCTTTGATTAATAGGCTGAATACACTATCGCCTGCGACAGTGGGCACGTGGACTATCAGGCTCGTCTAGTCTTGTTTTGCCGCTGATGGAGAGGTCAGGGTTGGAATACGAACAATGTGTTATTTTATTTACGCCTCATCAGCGTGAGCTGCTCTGCTAAAGTTCAACTCGTCTCTGCTTAATCCCCGCTCTGCCTTAAATCTTTTCCACGGGATAACCTAACAACTCAAATCAGTGCGCATGCGCTGTGAAGTCAGAAGCAATCAGGCAGCCTCGTTGTTTTTGCGAGGAGATTTGAATTAACCAGTTTTTATGCGAATAGTGTGTGTGTGTGTGTGTGTGTGTGTGTGTGTGTGTTTATATGTTTGCATTACATTACATTATAATATACTGTGTCATGGCACAGAATTATAATTTGAAAACATCCACTTTGCTTTGCAATGCATCATGGGTCAACATACAGCGTGTGAATTGCTGCGACACTCAGGCAGATTCTGCTATTTTTGGCGGACATGTGAATCAAGCTTAGTAATCACGGTGCTTCAATTGTTATTTTTTCACCGCGTCTTACTACCCGTTGTTCATATGCACATATATTACATACGCAAATTGACGTGCTAGTGTGGATTCACACATTCGCCGAAAAGTAAGCGCAAAACAGAAACGTGGTCACGTGACGAGTTTTAAGCCAATCACAAGACGTCCGTTTCATCGGCGCAAACTGTTCCGGTAAAGCTCAACTCATCCCTACTTAGTCCGCTCTGCCTGAGATGTTCGGCACGGTAGAACCAATCAAATCTCAGAACCAACCAACCACTTGACAACGCGTGCGCTATACATCTTCGTTGGCCGTTGTGAAGATATTTGAAATAACCCGTTAATATAAATCGTGTGTGTCGACGTTTTGGATTGTGCCAAGACACAGCGTTATATTTTGAAAACATCCCTCAGGAGATTGATCTAAAATATATGTTTATCTACTAGAAAATAAAATATGTTGATAATCAGCTGTTTTAAGTGAGCGTTGTAATGCATCATGGGTCAACATAAAGCGTGTGAATTGCTGTGCCACTCTAGCAGATTCTCTTATCTATTTACGGTGAACGTGTGAATCAATCTTTAGTGTAAGACACCAAACAGGCGCCTTAGCTACTCGTTTTGGTGGGAAAGAGCACACTTCAAACGGAATCCAAAATTGCACTTATCGAGTGGTCTCTATAGTAATAAATAAATAAATATATTCTTCTATTCAAGAGAAACGTTACATAGACAACGCAATGAGAAAAAAAGCTCTATCCCCCCTTCCTCTCCTCCATTTCGGCACATAAGCTACATTCACATTTTCATGGTAAGGGCCTTTTTTTATAAAATACAACATTTTCTAACTATTGTTTTATCAATATTGCCGTGCACCTTAAAAAACTGGGAGAAGCAGGAAAACACAGGTAATTTTTTGCGTCTCGGGGGGAAACAAACGGGAAAACACAGGAAAATTTTCAAAAGCCAGTAAAAATACTAAAATATTTGTTAATTTGAGGCGTTTAACATAAAGCTTCTTATAGTAGGCATAGGTCATTGAATGTATTAAAATGTGAACTTAAGAGTTAAGCACGCTGACTCACACGTGTCTTATTACCCATTTAAAATAGGTTTGTGAAATGACAGAAGATGTATTTTCCCACCAATCTTAAATTCTCCTGTTTTAAACATAAATCACTTGTTCAGTTTTATAAGAAATGAAATTTTATTACTCTTTTCTTCAATGCAAGCTGCCTGAAAAAATGAGAGTTTCTTTTGAAAAATCTGTAAAACACGGGGAATTTGGTACCAAGAAAATATTGGCGACCCTGATTTGTGATACTTTATATGAATAATTGATCATATCTTTAGTAAGTGATAGACTATTCCTAGATCATATGGCCTGATTTATGAATTTTTCCAGCACCCTCTTTGGTGGCCACACGGTATAACGGTCTACTCTCGCAGTAGATTAGACTGCCGATCCCGGGGAGTTTGAGGTTTGATTCTCGGTCGGGTGTACTGATGGTGGTTTTCCCTGAATGGTTTTCTCCTCTCCCTCCACGTAAATGTGGTTACTTTTATATAGCCTTCCTAATCCCTAAAACCATTAGCGTAGTTATTACATAAACGTATAACCCTAACGGGTAGTAAGACGAGGTGTTAAAAGAAAAAAAACTTAGTTCACTCTCAGACCCTTTCTATGAAAATTGGGCTGTTCTTTATTACTACTGTTATTGGGGATATTACGTCACAACCTCGCTAGCCCTACACTAGCCTAATTCTCGCACACGACCCTCAATGTGTTGGTGTCTGTATGGTTAGTATTCCTGGAATCTTGTCGCTGGAAGCAGGTTAATCAGGACTGCCAATATCCCTGGATCAAAGTTTGAGCTCGCCGTGAACGGTTGAACAGGCCTACTCCAAGCTACCGCAGGAGGATCAAAACGTCCATCACGTATCTGTCACGGCATGAATTACATGAATGGTTATCATCAGGGGCCGAATTTTGATTAAATAGAAATTATTTAAAAAAATTACCTATAAAATGACCTAAAGATATTAACAAAATATCTTAAGCAATGCGCACGATTAAATCAAACACGCACTTTACAAATGTGAAATGCAATGAAAAGCCTTTAGCAACTAAACTCCCGTCAGTCTTCTAAATATAATATGTATTTACAAATATCTGCTTCAGAAGTAAAAGCTACCCTCTTTAAACGCAACCCTCTCCAGCTTAGTTGCAGTGACTCCTCAGTAATGTTGATTTTACGATAATACAGGCAAAGTGGACACAAAGTTCATAATCTTCTCATTCCGACTATTGTGTGTTGATATAATTTTTGTTTGAACATTTATGCGTTTTTAAAATAGTGACAGTATTTAAAAATATACTTCTTTAACATGAATGCCTTGAACCAAGAAAATATTAAGAGGCGTTCAGAGTAGGGGGAAAAGGGTCATACCATTACACAAAGAGCCAATTAAGGCGAACAATGGAGGCCTTAATTGATTGAGGGGGGTG
>CABFOV010005549.1:0-12165 GCA_902141375.1 Timema poppense
AGACATCTTGTGAATGTGAGGAATACCAGGCCTCCACCATGGTTCGGATTCCACGTTAAACTGTAGGTCCTTCATTTCATCTTACAATCACCATACCATTACACATTAGCGTAAGTGCGCATAACCCGAACGGGTAGTAAGATGCGGCGGTAATAGTAATAATAATAATAATAATAATAATAATATAGGACTTGTTTGATAAAACTGTTTTTATTGATCATATAGTATAACCAAGGAAATAACCTACCACGTGGTAAAGTGGTCAAAGAACCTGACTACAAACCTACGGGTTCCGGGCTCGATTCCCAGCTGGTACCATGGGTATTTTACCTGAAAGGGGAACTATCCTAACGGTTACTAGGGTTTGATTAATTAGGTTTAGGTCAGATCACTTTCATAATCACTATCATCACATCATTCCACTGCGGGTATGACGTGTAGACAACCCACAAGGTATACCCATATCTCTCCTGGTTGAAAATACCATACCCTAAAAATAAAAACCTAACCAACACATGATTAATTTTTAATAAGTTGACATTATTACAGTAGATAAACTTAGATTTGTTGTTTACGTCGAAAATAATAGCTAAAATCGAAAGCGGGGGAAATAGAATGTGAACTCTCCAAAGGCCGCAGTATAGTCGATATTCGGAAATGGTCCATCCTCCATTCAATGTAAACTGGTTGTTCCATCTACGGACAGCTCAGGTTGATTCCAGAGACTTACGGTCTTAAAGCTTGAATCACTCCTTTGCCTAAAACATGGGGCAGAATTTGCTTCAGTGGCGCAGCAAGTCACACGTTAGAAACGCATGGTTGCTCATGTTGCTTTGCAATACAAATTAATAATACAACTGATTCTATTTATTTTAGCGATTTGATAGACTCATATTTAATATATTAATATAACTATGATTGTTATATTATTGCATTGTGTCGTGAAATAAATTTAAACATAACAAGAAAGTCACACCCGCTTTCCATTTGACGAATTAGTTCATATCTCCTCACAACAAAAGCAAACGCAGCCGTAAGCTTGTATCTATCTCTCGTTGTAGGTTCATGCTCACTGAATGAATGGTCTGGATTTGAAATTTAGTTGGTCCTCCCAAGCAGACACTGTGAATTCACACGTTCGCCCAAAAACAAGCACAGAACAGAAACGGGGTCATGTGACGAGCTAGTAGCCAATCACAAGATTTCTGTCTCATCGGCGCAAGCTGTTCTGCTGAAGTTTAACTCATCTATACTCCGTCCGCTCTGCCTGAGATGATCGGCATGGCAGAGCCAATAAAACCTCAAAACCTAAGATCTCAATACAGTGCGCATGCGCATTTGACAACGCATTCATTGTAGAGCTAAAAAGCAAGCAGGCAGCTTCGTTGGTTGCTGTGAGGAGATTTGAAATAACCAGTTGATGGAAAGAGTGTGTATCGATGTATTGGATTGTGCCACGATATAGCGTCATAATTTGAAATCCTCCATCGAGATAATAGTCTAAACTATATGTTTATTCATTAAAAAATAAAATATGTTTATGATCAGCCGTTTTAAATTGGCGTTGCAATGCGTCATGAGGAGTCAACAACACAGAGTGTGAGTTGATTCACCACCCAAGTAAATTCTGTTCTCTATTTTCGGAGAACGTGTGAATCAAGCTTTAATCTACAATAAGTCTGCAGTACAGCGATAACGTACTAGCAAGAGGCTCTTTTAGGAACAGATTATTGCGAGGGCAACACCTGTGTTCTTCTTGGCAAGGCCGATATTGTACAAGGCCGCCCGCAAGGCTGAGAGGACAGTGCTCTCCAACATTTAGAGACCGGACAAATAGCGTCGCATGTTAAATGGCCATGAGAATGAATTATATTTAACTCGAAGTTTTTTTATGAGCAATAAAAAAAATTATCTAACCAAAACCATAATGTTGTTTGAAAAGATTTGGATTTTAAAGTTCTCTAATTGTTTGCCGGCCACAGGTGGTGGTGGCTTGTCAGTGGTCTTGGAGAGTCGTGTTTGATTCTGACAAATATAATCATCGATGGTTTTATCATGGTTTGTTTACTTATCACCCCTTCATGTGGGCAAATAATTATTTTTTAATGCTCCCGTTTATTGCTTGTCCGGAATAATTGTAACTTACACTCTTTATTAGCACCACGTATTACTACCCGTTCGGATTATACGCGTATGTACTATTTACGTTGATGGTTTTAGGGATTAAGAAGGTTATATTTATAGGGAGTGTACCCAGATTTGCGTGGAGGGAGGGTGGAAAATAATTATGTAAAAACCACCCTCAGTAAACCCGACCGAGATTCAAACCTCGATCGCCCCGTCACCGGCAGTTTAGTCTACAGCGAGAGTAGCACGTTAGACCACGCGGCCACGAAGCGGGTGTGTAGCTTGGAAGTCACGCTTCCCCAACCCTTTCCTCCCTTTACTTGCAAAAGAGGTTGCGATTGCGATGCGCGCAAAAGATGAAATAGTTCGCGGACTGGCCGCTACTAAGGCAGTGATTAAGATATACTTGGGACGTCCAAGGGAACACTCTGTTGATTAGCTTGACTTATAAAATTCCTAGTAAAAATAAGATTCCTCCCACACCCACGACCAAATGCCATTATTCATAAATCAAAATTTTTCACTAGCCAAAGTGACAATTTTATTAATATAACGTGTAGTGTTTTTTTTAATCCTCATATCACAGGTACCGTTTCATATCACGAGGAAAATGAATCTCGAATTATCTCAGAGCTCAAAAAAGCTAAATCAGCCTAAACACTCCCGAGCCGTGTTGACGCGCTTCTTTCAAGTTGGTGTGAGAATATGGCAGCAGCCGAAAAAGGTTTAAATTAGCTCTTGTTGACAAATCTGGATCGCTGAATGGGAATTTTATCGTTTATTATATTGATCACACATTTTCAAAAAATCCTAGGCTACCGACACTCTTATAAGTTCTTGTTAATTCTCTATTATTTAATTAGGTAATATTTATGTTCCTGTGTGAATGTGCTTATATAATAAACCCTGTACTACCATCTCATGTTAGAATAAAATACCTAGGCAATATACACTTTGTTAACATCGAGAAACACCTTCACTTTTGTTTAAATGTTTAGGTGCAGAGTTAGGGAACACAGTGTTGTTGTTTTTTGTAGTTTTTAAAGCAAAACATGTTGTTGCCCAAAATACATGCGCGTGTCTGGGATACATCAATTTATAGTCCAGTTTGTGGAAAGATTTACCAGTACTAATGTATCGTTGCCCAGGGGATGCCCAAATGTATTGATAGTACATCCTTTACGTGGAGGCGCTTTCCATTTCTCGATGCAATGAGATGATGCTGATAACGAGAATGTGGAAACACTTAAACCTAACTAAGCCTAATTAACTAAACCCTGGTGACCGATGGGGTAATTCCCCTGATGGGAAGAATACCCAAGGTACCAGATGAGAATCGAGCCCGGGACACCTAGATTTGTAGTTAGGTATATTGAACACTAGGCCAGTAATATTCCAGTAGCTTTCTTTACATGGTGACATCAACAGTTGTTGAATATCTGTAATGAGAATATCGGCATTGGATGACAATCTTTTTAAATGAAAAGAAAAAGTTGTAATTTAATTCCAGGATACCCTTGACAGATATTCAACCATTGTTGGGTGGCATGGGCTAAGACCGCAGGGCATCCAAAAACTGTTGCAATCAAAATCTATTTCTCTTTTGGCTTTATAAATTGTAGTCATGTGATAAGACGTTAAAAAATAATGTGAGCATACTTAATCAATTTTTATTTATTTATGACGAAATATTATTATTTGCTAGTGGCACGTACGGCAAACAAATGTATCAACTTGGTCATTTTTGGACAGAAAATGTATGAATAAAATTGAAACGTGTTTTTTTATTTTCAATATTATGAAATTATTTTCTGTATTCATTATTAAAAATCAAACGAAGTATATAATAGACATATATATTATTTTTGTTATAAACCAATATAATTTATTGCTATGACAATATGTCCATATTTAAATAATAATATTTTTTAATTGAGATTTTAGCAGTTAATTTTGTAAAGAAAAAAGAATATTGTTAAAACGTTGAAAAGTAAAATACTTGTTTAATAGAAGGCTTTTCATTTTTTACAACCCCTGGACCTCCACAGTTGATGATGATAATAATAACAATAATAATACTCAGCACCACGTCTTATTATATGTATGGACTATACGCTTAAGTACTAATTACGCTAATGGGTTAGGAATTGGAAATATTGAATATAGAGGAAATGAACCCACATTTGTGTGGAGAGAGAGAGTAGAATACCATTTAGGGAAACCAACCCCAGTTCACCCGAGCGAGACTTGAAGCTCGATATACCCGTCCTCGGCAGTCTAGCTCAACACGAAACTAGCGCGGTAACTAACTATGCCACTGAAATGAGTCACTAACTATGCCACTGAGGTGAGTCCACAGCTATAAATCTGGCGGGATTTCACACGACACTTTTTTTAGCACCTCGTTTTACTACCCATTCGGGTTATACGCTTATGTAACATTTATGATTAAGGCTTTAGGGATTAGGAAGGTTAAATTTAGAGGAAGTGTACCTGCATTTCCGTGGTGGGAGAGTGGCAAACCATTTTGGAAAAACCACCCTCAGTACACACAGCCAAGATATGAACTCGATCTCCACGACATCAGCAGTCTAGTCTGACACGAGAGTAGCGCGTTAGACCATGTGGTCACCGAAGCGGGTCAAGGCACTGCTTAATCTTTTTGATGATTTAAAATGTGTTCTATTTGTGTCATCATATAAAAAAGACCTGATCTGTGTGCTCTAAAGAGCGGTATTTCTACTGTGGAAGTCCGTATAGCAATTCTTTTGAGGATGAGAATATGCATCTTGGGTGGGTGATCTTATCTACACAAATTACCGGGGAGGGGGTGGGGAATTGAAGAAGACTTGGTTTGAAAAAAAAATATTTCTGTGGTTTGGTTTTAAAAACAAGTGGAGCACGAAGTAATCAAGCCCCAAGTTCCTGGGAACGAGCCCATCTTACATTACACGATTACTTGTTGGTAGTTTACTCGTGCGTTCAAGTCACTCGATATATATATTTATTTTTGGCACGGCGTCTTACTACCCGTTCGGGTTATACGCTTATGTACTAACTACGATTATGGTTTCAGGGATTAGGATGGTTTTATTTATAGGGCGTGTACCCATATTTGCGTGGAGGGAGGGTGTAAAAACATTTTAGTAAACCACCCTCGGTACACCCGACCGAGATTCAAGCCTCGATCTCCCCGTCTCTGGAAGCCTACCCTACCGCAAGAGTAGTGACTTAGACCATGTGGCCACCGAGGCGGATCACTCAATATAAGTTAGGGGAAAATAAAAGGATAAAGGGGGAGGGGAAGGTAAATTGTATCGAGAATCTCATCCAAATTAATTAAGTAATCCAAATTAGTGTTTAAGATACCATCTCTCCCCAATAGATATCATCACATTTTCATAAGAAGAGCATTATCTCGGAGATGTAGAGTTCCTCCACGGAGATAATTAGTCCGATAGCAATTGTCAAGTTCCTTCACGACACCTCAAAGAGGAGATCTTCACACAGTAAATTACAAAATTAAATAAGAACGAAATTTGTTAACGTATGAAAGGTTAGGTTAAGTTAGGTTGGTTACGAACCATAAGTATATGTAGAAATTAACCAACTATACTTATAATCCATTCCTTCAGGTGTCTCGTGAAGGAAATAAACCCCCCTCTTCCTTTCCGCTTCCCCACCGCCAATGTGAAGTAATTAGATCCCCTCCCCCCAAAACCTCCAAGTGGAGGAACTCGACCATAGAATTAAGTGACCTTTTTTGAAAAGGGGATTAAATCAGTTTTCGTGGAGGAACTCGAACACGCCTCATTGTCTAACTTATACTTCAGTTGCCGCATGAGCTAAAGCCTCACTCTTGCAATAGACTAGACTACCGAAAACGGGAAGATAAGGGGTTTGAATCCCAGTCGGATGAACTGAGGGTGGATTTACTAAATGGTTTTCCACGCTTCCCCCATGCAAATGCGGGTGCACTTCGTTTAAATACAACCTTCCTCATCCCTATAACATTAACGTAATAAATATGCGTATAAATTGAACAAGTAGTAGGATGCAGTGTGTTATATACATATATATATATATATATATATATCAAGACTGACCTAGGCCATAGGATGAAACAGTAACGGATGCAAAGAACCAAAACCTGCCTCGGTGGCGTAGTTGGCTAACGCGCTAGTCGTGTTGAGCTCAACTGCTGAGGACGGCAAGATCGAGGTTCGAATCTCAGTCGGGTGAACTGGTTTTTTTTCCTAAATTGTTATCCAATCTCCCTCCACGCAAATGCGGGTTCACTCCCTATAATTCAACCTTCCCAATTCCTAATACATTCACATGATTAGTACTTAAAGCATATAGCCCGAACGGGTAGTAATACGCGGTGCTAAATAATAATAATTTTAAAAAACATAACTATAGGCCCCTACATTTATTTATACACCCTATATATAACATATACATCTGACAAAAAGAAGAACTTCTAGATCTACTTTCACGTAATCATATGGATAGTAATTTTATATGCATCTATCACTTTATATATATATAAAATATATAAATAAGATATTTATGTATACTAATAACACAAATAATATAGTAAAATGTTTTCAATACTGACCCCAAAATAAAAGTTTGTATTTTCTTCCTATAAAAATCCTACGGTGGATAAATAGTGCTCGAACCAGACGTCACGTTGATTTGTGGTCATCTTAATTAGGAAATTAGTGGAATTTAAGACCAATGAAACAATTTTATATATTAAATTTTTTTTAGGCTGATTACAATTTTATTGTGGTCAAATTAATAGTTTATAAAATTGACTTTGATAAAATATCTGGCTAAGCATAATATTGTACCTTATTTACTGATTAATCAGCAGTAAGATAGGCTCCTAAACCCCTTATCCAAGTTAATGTTTCTCTTGACATGTCTTAATGTTAGAATAGTAATTATTTTAAAATAACGAATGTGATATAGTAAAATATTACGCCATCCCAAGTTCATTTGATCTTTTAATTCAATATTAACTAAATAATATATTAGTTACTTGAAATTATGAATGAATTAACGCGTACTTTAATATCTGTATAAAATGTAAATGCCTTATTTATTTTATTCTCATTCTAGTAATCGTTTAAAGGTGACCTGGTTGTCTAGAGGTAAGGTATCGGACTTCTGTGCTGGGGGGCCGGGGTTCAATCCTCGGTCCGGCCACAGATTTATCTGATTACCAAACCCTTCCTTCCCCTCTGATAAGACGTGTACTAACCACAACTTGTGAATGTGGGGAATGCCAGGCCTCCACCGTGGTTCGGATCTCACGTTAAACTGTAGGTTCTCCATTTCATCTCACCATCACCCTACCATTACACATTAGCGTAAGTGTGTATAACCCAAACGGGTAGTAAGACGCGGTGATGATGATGATGATAATAATAATAATCGTTTAACAACGACTTAACCTAAGGCGGGAAAAAAGCTTATACCTGACTGATACAGGAGTCCCTAAACAATGTGATGCATTCACACGTCCAATAATATGTTTTTCTGTGGTAATTTTTGGTAGATAATATCAATGCTCATAAAATAATATTATACACACTTTTTTTTAAAGTTGACTAATTTTTTTTTCTTCTATTTAAATCTACCTTACTTCCACGATTCCACTACACATAACCTTAGAGAAGAAAGAAAAGAAAATATGTGGTTGATTACATAAGCATTCATTTGCAGAGAGGATGTAAAAATATATAGGCCTACATTACGTAAAAACTCTTTCTAGTGTAGCTAGTCAGTTGTGTTAACCAGCCACCTTAACTCACCGTTTAGATAAAAAATAAAATAAAACAGTGACCACTATCATGTTGATCAAATAGACTTGTAGTTTGTATTTAAAATCTGAAAAACAACAAACAGCGATAGCTGTATTAACCTCGTTCTGGCCTTGAAGAAGGACATTTAATAGCCTAAACGTCGGTATATAAATATTTTGCAACGTGATTGGCTGTGAAAAAAAAAGATAAAACAATGAATAAAACATCACTGGATACATTCACCCGTGACAAAACGAAGGTGAAAGAGTGAAGTATTTCTAATAAAAACAGTTTATTCACGATGACTTGATGACCTTAGTGAGAATGTCATTTTGGTATATTATGTTTCAAAGCCAATACTATATTCTTGTGCCTTGTTATTGGGTTACAGGGGGTATAAGTGCCCCCAATAATCTGCTGAAATGTGGCACTCTTAGTACCATAAAGGAAACCGTGAAATGTTTTATTCGGAAAATTGAGAATCCCCGTTGAGGCAGCTCTTAAATGACAAGGCAACTTTTTATATGACTTACAACTCCGTTATCATATTATTATTTATTTAGCTCCACTTCTTATTACTCATTTGGGTTATACTCTTATGTATTAATTCCGCTAAAGGGTTAAGAATGAGGAAAGTTAAATTTATAGGAAGTTATTACGATATCAGATTTTAGTGTGATTATTTGCCTCGCGATTGGGTATCTATTATAGTGTTTCCGAATTTTATTGATGATGAGAAAATGTGGGTGATACCGGGTTTTATGATGTTGACGACACGTGCATGCCTTACTGCGCACTTGTGCACGGCTATGGGATCTGATTATATGTGATTCTTATTCTTTTGAAATGAGTAAGATTTTTAATTTTGCACACGATTTATTTAGATGATTACACTTCCGGTACTGTAGATTTGATATTAAAGTGATATAGTTTTTGCGTGATAATATTATTTTTCTGTGTCAAGATAACTATTTTCTGTGTACTGTGTACGGTCACTGATATATTACTACTGTGTACTCTTTGGACTCATAAGCCCAAGCTGTTTATATATGACCTACCCCTTGATTCTTGAACCCCTTGTCATCCAGTGTTAAAACTAACTAATGAGAGAACTCCTGGTAGCCCGATGTGAAGCCTAGCTTCCTATTGGGTAAAGGCAGCCAGCATGTCACATGAGTTTTTAAATACAACGGAGTTGGTCTTTAAAGAAAGTTTTATAAGTGCAATATATTGAAACTACTTCTGAAAACTCGTGATTCTTCATGGATAAAGTATTAAAAGGAAATTTTACAAACAGTACTTTAAAGAAAAATACACTTCATCCATGACTTTTTGAATACTTGAGAGGAGTTCAAAACAGTATCATTACAAAGTGTATCTAAATTTTCATGGAGGGAGAGAGAGAGAAAAAGGGAAACTACTTAGGGAAAACCACCTTAAGTACCCAACCGGCATTGAAACACAATCTCCCCGTCATCGGTAGTCGAGTATATTGTGAGAGTAGCGCCTCAGACCACGCGGCCAACGAAGCAGGTCACTATCATATTATTCGTGTTAGTCATTTGGTACGAAATAATTGTTTTAATAATTTAAAAGGAAAATTGTTTCGTTCTGTCCCTTCTAATGATTAAAAACTAAAGACGCCTATGACTATTACATTAAATAAACAATTGAAATACAGATGTCCCAAAGAAAACTGGTCCTAAATGCACAGCATTTCAAAGTTTATGTTCAAATATGAGCCACCAGCAGTTATGAATAGTTTCAGTAAATAAACGTTTACTAGTCGGTGAGCGGAACTATGCCTAGCTGCTGGTGGTGCACATTTTGAAAATAAATATTAAAATACTGTGCTTCTGGAGCCGGTTTTATTTGGGACACCGTGTAGTACTCATACATATATCCTGATTTTGGTCTAAAGAAAAGTTTATAAAATTCCAACATAGGTCTATATCTTTTAGACCAACATTAATAACATTATACTATATCATTTATATTATATTATATTTATTATAGGTATTGATAATTTATATCAAAAGTGACAGCTATAAATAGCATAGCTTGATGTATGAATTAAATAAATTAAAATTGTATTAGTGGTCTAACTTTAGTAAAAACGAGATACTGTTCTTCCTACCAAGATCAGAGTATAGGTATTATATTGATCAGATATTAATGAAAGATAATTTATTGAACAATTTTACCATCAAGCTTTGTGAAGTACGAAAATGTATGTCATGGCATCATAAAAAAAATTAAAACATTTAATGTTAATATTTTTACATACCGTTAGTTAGGGGTACCATTTTCTTGAGAGTACCCTTTAATATAAACCATAAATACTTGGCCAATTGATAAATATTAATTGAAAGTTTTTTTAAAGAAACTCTTACTATATTACACATTCTTAATATTCTTCAAGAGAAATGTGTTCCATACTAAGTCCACTCTCGTTGGTGTACACTTTGTCATCCTTGTAAGGTAGCAATAAGCTAACCTTGGAAATAAAATTAGTTCAACTTCGGGAATTTATGTTGCAACCCACATAAAAGTTCATATTTTCTAAAAGAGAAAACTGAGCTTTAAGTAATTTGCCAAATTTATCATCTCTTAGGCTTCATCTTTCAATCAAAATCTCATTTTAAAAAGGTTGCCCCGTGAAGTTGTCTATAAGTCTGTAAGGAGTATGTATGTTTGTGGAACACCCTAGAGCTCACAAATTGCAACCAATCGAGACCAATTTTTTGTAATAGCTTCGTGGATCACCATAATAGAAAACTATTGAAATTCATCCCAAATGAATAACCCAAAGTAGGATTTTCTTTCGAAAATGTAACTCTAGGAACAAAAATAAACCCTCTTCAGTTGAAATTTTTTTTTAAGGCGTCACTCTCACATGTTTGACTGGCTTGCTGATTACGGGGACATTGGGGTTAGAATCACACTCGGTTCGATTAAGGGTGGTTTTTCCTAGATTGTTTGACCCTCTCCTTCCACACAAATACATCTAAATTACCTCTAAATTCTTCCTTACTTATTGTTACCCCATTATAATACATTCGAATATCCCGAACGGGTAGTAAGACGCGGTGATAAAAAAAATATATTAACTGAGGAAGCGGTGGAAGTACAGAAACTTTTAATGGCACAAAAAATTCACTGAGCAAAAAAACAAACAATGCATGCATCCCTTTTATTCTCGTGACTACAGTCTAATTTAGATAGAAGTAAATCCTTTTGGAAAGTTAAAAAATGTATAATGTTATATTTATACGTCAAGTCAAATGATCTGAAGTCGTGTCTATTAATATATATTATCAATACCTAAAAAATAACCCTGATAATATAATAAAATGTTATTAATTTTGGTTTAAAAAAATATTATTTGTATTTTATAGAAAGCCCTTCCGATGAAACTGGGACCGTACACTCACCGTAACCCTTCATGATTCCGTGGGTGAGGTACAAGGGCGCTCTCCCAGAAAACACGTCCCTCGCCAGGGCTTGTCTGATCAACTTGTGGTCGGTCAGCACCACCGTGAAGACGCTACCCATTTGGAGGCTGTAGATGCTGCCGTAAAGTGAAGAAAGGGACGTCAAAGTCTGGTACGGCGCCTTGGCGTCGATCCAGGGTAGGTAGCCGAGGACCGGGAGACCATTGGGTCCCGGGGGTAGACGGGACATGAACCGGATCTTCTTCCATATGTACCAGGACACCAGAAGTGTCAGGAGCGTCAAAAGGTACAGGAACATCTCCAAGGAGGTCTGCGGGAACATCAGAAAACGAATGATAATAAATGATTAAAGAATAACACCTCCATACGTATAATCTTTTTGGGTTGGCAGAATATATATCCCCCTCCCCCCCCCCTTCCCCACCTGCCTTAACTGCTATCAAGGGCGTCGCTAAGGGGGGGCAGGGAGGGGCAGCTGCCCCCCCCCTAAAGGCTCGGGATTTTTTTTGAGCTATAACTTTTCCTGCCTGATGTAACAGAATAAGTAATTATTTATTACGCTTACGCTATTGTAGCGTACAGTAGATTACAGGTACCTATACTCTCAAACTAAAATCAAATTTTAGGATAAAAATGAGCCTCTATGTACTCTTACTACCGCTACAAACTTACACATTATCTTTGAACCAACGCGCGCGGTCCGTACTTTGAATTCGCGCGGCTCAAAGATCGATCACAACACAACACGATTTACAACCGACCACCGC